>JAQIXW010000600.1:0-27291 GCA_034700685.1 Willowsia buskii
ATAAAAGCCTTCATTCTTTGTTTCCACAAAGTTACATAATCTAATCCAATCATCTAAACCATACCAATTTCGGGGTCATGATCATTAACTGTATTTCTAGAATCTGACTTTGTAGCCTGACGGGAGGAGGAAATACCACTACTCGCTCTACTGCTAGTGCTACTACTGTCACTAGTACTTTCTTTTCGGTGGACATCTACTTTCAAGTCTCCGCCTTTGAAAAGATAATGAAGAGTTCAAAAATATTGCTATAAATTTGCGAAGTTAAGAAGTAAATCTAATCATTGCACATAACATATTAGTTAGTAGAGCATTGCATCAACATGACTTTCAAGCACCTTACCTATTGCAAAATCATCAGTTTCATCCACTCTATTCCTAGTTACCCCCGGGCGACCGTGTTGCATAACCTGAAGCTCCATTCCTTCCCTACAAATGCAAATAAATCAATGTTTTTAATCTATCTATCAGGGTTATCTAGAAAACGAAATTTGCTTGTCACAATTGCTAAAGTAGTACGATTGATTTAGTCCAAGATTCCTCGGTCTCGACTTTTTCGTTTTAATGGTCTTGATTTCCTCTAGAGATGTTTTCGTCTCATCTTTTATAGGCTCTGGAATGGGTTCAGTTGTATCAAATAAATAGTGCAAGCGTGCATTAATGATTTTGATACTGGAAAACAAAATTCCAACAGCACCACAGTAAATGGACCAGATCAGCATGGTGGACGAAAAGTACTGCAATCATAAGGAAATTTAAAACATTAGTAAATATATCAATATAAATTGCTGCAAAAGTAACAAATAATAGCTGTGGTATTTTTATGAATGTGTGGGGAAAGTAAACTTACGATGTATAACGTGAGCGGAAGGGCTACCAAAAGCAGCCATAAGTAAAGATGGACGGTGTTGATAAACAAAGGTTGCCTGGGGTCATGGAACCACCCTCCAGTGAGGGAGGCCCAGCAGCCCTGACGCAACACTTCAACCAACTGGGAACCCATCTCATCCCCTCCACAACCAAATAGAGATATTTTGAACTGCTAGCTACATTCTGAAATCAGATTTATAGTTAAGTTACATAATACACAAAACTTTAAACTTTCAGTGCTCTCAAGTCTCATGTATCAATCATCATAGTTAGGTTTGAGTACTTACTTTCAAATTAAGACGATAATGCTGGGAGTTGCATTTTGCTGACAATATAGCAGAAAATAATTTAATACGTGTCACGATCACGTAAGCAATCAACAGCAGTAGTGTAGCACACAGAAGAGTTTGGCTTGGTTTTAGTAGCAATTTGTCTCCCAAATTTGTTTCCCTATAATATGTTCCTGCAAGATAGAAGAAATAAGTTATAGTTGTTTTAAAATGTTATATCTTAAATTCTCGATAAAACACAAAATATTGCAACTTTTTAGCGGTGACTCAGTCTTTCAATTCAATTAATTTAACAGTTCTTCGAATTGTTTCCTATTGTGACTCATCATGAGCTAACATCACTATCGGATTTAACTTTCTTGAACAATCTACTGAAAATGAAATGAATAGTGAATGGTTGCGATAAAATGTAATGTGGAGCCAATTTTTGTTTATGGCAGAAGTTAAACTTAGCATATGAGCATATCATCACTGATGACGAATACGTTTTTAGGCATTGTGACATGTGATGGCAAAAGGTTATTCAATCAACATGAACTGCAGATAAGATGAGATGCGCACAAAATATTACTATTACTACTGTCAACTGTGAATTTTCCATTCCATAATGTAACTTGCTAGCTACTTATGTGCAAAACTGCACTTAAACTTAACCCCTCTACTTTGCAAATGGTTACTACTGCAGAATTAAACACGGGACATGACAAACCTATGTACAACCTTTTCAGGTTTATCGTTTGGCAAGTGGGAATGATAAAAATCAAACGATTTGCAAACAAGAATTTACTAATCCTTCCATTCATTTAAGCCCCGTTTCCATTAATTCAAATCTCTAATCTAATTACTACGAGACCAATACAACCAGCATGCCCAATTAATTCACTTGTTTTGATACAAAGACTATTTATAAACTCGTTCTAAAAGTTCATGCGTGATTCGAGCGTACCTTATGAATACGACGATTCTTAATCAAACAACCATATTGGCCAGTTAAGTTCCCATTTTCTCAAATAAAAGGTAATACCCGTATCGCGACACTAACACTTTATAATATTCCTGATTTCATTTTATACAATTTTCTTCTCCACACATAAAAACTGCTAATAGTATAATGCGTGATGTATAAAATCTTCTATGAGATCATCAAATTTTTATCTTATTTTTAAGCACTTTTACTCGAAAATGTTGATCTCCAATGTAATGTACACTTCGTATGTACGTATACACAAACCAAGAGCACATACACATTTTACCCCTTTTACGGATATGACGACAAGATACGTGCGTACTTACTGCATTACTTGGTAAAGAACAGTTATATTGTGTGCCTTGTGCCATAAAAAAAGACTTTTTTTGTTTACTGCGTTTTTACCTGCATTGCCTGCATGGCTACTTCACGATTCGCAATATTTTACAAACTTCGACAGTTTCTTCATTAAAGCTTTACCTCTCCTCATGGGAAATAATGTGTAGTATGATTTTATAGGCTGTACCCTTACCCTTTATAACTTATCATCACCCTCATGCCAGCACAACAGTATATTAGACCCCATCCTTTGATGTTTCGACTGTTTACCTTTCTTTTACTAATGAAAATCGTGCATGTAAAGTTTATAAATTGAGCTCACAAGTACGTTCATGTTAAGTACGTCTTGTGTTGTCAGTTATATTATTGTAAGACGGGCTCAGACTCTCAACAACACAGATAATGAAACAATCGATATAGTACAATTTTAACGAGAAAGAGCAGAGTTCTATATTCTTCATTTCAAAAAAGGACAAGTGGTGCAGACGAGATATTTTTACCTCACATGAGGAGAGAGAAGTGATGTATAGTGTGAGGCTACATGATAATGATAATATACAGACATACTCATGCATTACATTATATTTATGTTATCCCATCTTTCTTCGTATCACATCTGTTCTCTGTTCTCTCCTTCTTCTTCCTCATTCTATGTAACGGTTAGTATAAGTGCAAAGTAAACCTTATGATAAGAGCTATAATATGCACTATTACAATTTTTCGTGTAAAGGCATATACTCTCATGGAATTGAGTTCTCTGTGTAAAGTATAAGTAGTATAACGCACAATATTATATACAACCCTTTCTTTTTTGCCATAGAGGTCCTGAGGCAATGCACTGCAACTTCATGCCATGCTGCATTGGCTGCATCTTTTGTATTTCTGTTCCATACGTCGTGTCACATCTCATTACATTACAATGTACTCATAAAGAACGGAAAATGCATGCATGTACAAAATTAAACTAACTACACACTTGACACTAGGATAGAGAGAAAAATATGAATGAAAGATTAAGGAAAGTGTACAGTGTACAGTATGTTTTGAGCCGAAATACCTTGATACTACATAGATGTGACGTATTTATATAGGACGTACTACATTTAAGTAGACGTGTGTCCTTCGATTTTACAATTGCATGGAGATGAACTTCTGTCAGTATTATCTATCATTTTGCAGATTGAGGTACAAAATATCCAAAGCACGCACTCACAACATTACTTGCTATCCCGATAGTACATGAAAACACAAGACAAGAATGCAATATGGTGTAAGCAAAGTTGCAGAAATCAATTATATTGGTCCTTTAGTCCTTTAGTAAGAGTGTAGAGTTTCAAGAGAAAAGTAAATCTGTACTAACTATAGAGGAAGGCCCTGTACGAGTTAGAATCTGGCTTTGCTTCAACTGACACTGATCAAAATATGCACATCTCCACAGGTTGTGTAAATACTCCATCTTGAATCATATTGAGTCTTTCAAACTAAAGTACAAGAGACAAGTACGTAGTTTTCAATATATTTTAATTAAAAATTGTTTCTTGGCTCATAATGCAATGAAGTACCCAAAATGACAAAAAACACATGTCTCATTTTAAAAATTAATTGTCCATCCGTTCTTGATCGCAGTCTTTCTCACTTTCGAGTTTCGTATATAACTGCTGAAAAATCGGTTTAATCAGGAAATTACGACAATTTGACAAAGGATCATGAATGAATGGAGTGGTATAGGCGTTTGTCAAATGCCTCTATTTACTGTACTTTATTAGGTATGAACTTCAGGAGATTCTGCAATGCTGCCATTGTAATAAATAATGTGTACAATTGTCAGTTAAAAAGGAGATAGGAAAAGTATATAAAAACAAAAACAATGAGCAAAAAGGTGTTCCGAATTCTGCATACATGTTTTGTACATAGGGGTTGCAGTTGTAACGACGCCATAAAGGAATGTTCTCGTCGTATGAATGAACTGATTTGTACAGACAGAGAAACAATAATTTTACTTTACAAGTTACTTGTGCTTGTGACTTATGACTTGCAAAAATAAACTGTGTTATCGCTACGGTGGGCTCGATCACTCGATGCAAAAGAAAAAGAGATCATGAAGTGATGTACATCTTATCGTTGGGGCATCTCAAGAACTACTTACTTTAGAAACTACGTTGTAGTTGCATACGTAGCATTTTAGCAGTATCTGCAATGAAGGTGCTTATGGTAGGGGTAGGGTAAAACATAATGTTGGCACTTGCAGGACTTATTTCCATTTCAAGTAATCACAGACTCGAACACACAGAAATGCCACATATACACCGAATTAATGGCAATAACTCACAATCACATGTACATTGTACGCATTATTCCATTATTTCCATTCATTTACAAAAGCAGTGCAATTGGCAATAATAAAGATGATGTCATTGCCTACGCTTGTTTTCCAATTGTGAGAGAATGCACATCATCAAGTGTGAGGCTATTTATAAAATCTTAAATTAATCACTTAAAGCACACATCATGATCGGATCTATCTTTATTCTTATCGAGTTACACTGTTCGCTCATCGCGGGTCTTGTTGTGAGGCTAAATTATTCATGCATCAAGTCAATACTATACCATTTTTTTTTCAATTCAATTGAATATGATTAACTTTTACATTTTCCCCCTGCTAGTTAGATTCGTATTAGTAAATACAAACAACAAACCATTACAGATATGAGTACCGACTACCCCATGCAATCTTCACCGAGGAATACTCAAATGGATACAAGTGTGAAGACTGGTCATCATTCAGCATGGCTTAAAATTAAAAAGACTTATTTTCATCGAAATTCATCTCAAATCATCATAATAACATAATGGAAATACTGACTTCTGGAGTTGAAATAAAAAATACTGCATATTAGTACATTTTTTGCATGATAGCTTGAATCTGTTAGGTACATTGTACATGGATGGGAGGATATTCAGCAATTAGAGCAACTCAAGACTTCAACTGTGCATTATAAATTATGCCAATTAATTAAGAAAAAATACAGAATAATACGTGTATGTTTATAAACCCCAAATAATTGTGTGATAAAATGTAGCTAATGATGTTGAAGACCATAAAGATGTGCGATGTTATCCAACCCTTTGAGAATCAGAAAAAAAAATGTGTGCAGCGGAACTATCGATAGATATGTCAAGCCAGCTAAGCTGTGCCACGAAAAATGCAAAGTCCATAGAACGTACAACGTATATAATGGCAGTGTGTGCATAAATTGTTGTAAAGATAAAGCATACCTCTCAAATCTAAGTAAAAATTGCCATAATAGGTCATTATGAATGCATTCTGAAAAATCCATATGCCAACTCTTTTATGCGTTTGTCTACAAGAAGACCATGATATTTTATTACCATATTTTTTGCTTCAGCAGGGCTGGCTCAAACTGCACACAATAAAAAATTAGTATTGAACGAATATATGTAGCACAAGCAAAAGTAACTACAAGAGCCATATTAACAAAGCGTTTCTCGCTTGTCAGTATAGCCTCAAAATAATCGTATGTTGGTAACATTGTTTCTTTGTTATTCTGCAGTCTTTTCATTCTCTCCGTGCTTTATCACTAGTAGAATATGAGATTGTTACATTCATGCAATAATACTGTACATGTGTACATATATATCATGTATAGGTATATCTGTTTCAAATGAACACTTCCACTTTACCAAGTATAGATATATTATCTCTCTAAGGGAGAACCTGCTTGAATACAACTTGTGTTGTGGAAAAATAATAAAGAAGCGAGGGGTAAACTCTCCTTTCAATCGCACTCTCACACACAACACAACATAGAGAACATGTAGTTCGTGTGTACTTGGATTTGAATGGAGATGAATGAAAGTGCAAATATAACCGGGATTGGGATTCAGTCAGAGAGCCACAGACTTCTCTCACTCGCATACACACGCATAAAATAAACTCGCATGTACTTCTGCATTTGTATATTTTGCCTACTTACACACAACACACATCCAATTTTTACAGAAGAGAATAGAGCACACAAGCTTTTGATACCTACTCTCTGCTGTTGTTAGCTAGCTGGGAATTTATTATGTTGGGATTTTCTAAAGGTTGCCTGTTTTTGCGAACGTATTATCATGCTCTAATATTATGTGCCATGTTACGTCTACCCCAGACTACAAAGCAAGACGAAGTTATCCTTTTGTAGGTGGTAGTAGGCTCTCTCGCTCTTTCATGTTTTTTATGCATGTTGAGAGAAGCAAAGTGAATCTTTGCCTGACTCCCCACACTTTCTGAACCTATTATACTTAATGCTGCTCCTGCTAGATTTTCATTCTCGAGCTTGAGAGATCTACGTAGGAGAGCAGCGAGATACACAGAGCTAGAGTGCACATTACACTTACAGATCGAGGAGATCTTCTTGGTGGATGTGTATGAATGGCAGTGCTTTTAGGATTTTCCATTAGTACTAGTCTGCCTTTGGCCTTTCCTACTCTTTTCTACTATTACTCTACCATCATCAATGAGACGAAAAAATAGAAGAAAAAATAGCAAAAATGTATTTTTAAATAGTTACAGTGACATTTATATCATCGTTACACAATAATAAAGTTTTCTTCAGAGTAGTTGTAGTTTGCAGGATGTATTATTAATGTATTATTAGCAGTTTTCTTCTTATTGTGATGAAAGCTGAGGCAGTTTACTTGTATGTTTTACGCAGTTTGTAGTGTACATACCTAAATTAGCCTAAATCGTACGCACACATATATACACAGTATTCATCCGATTTCGGTCTCTCTTCTGTGACAAGAAAATAAACAAAATATTTGAACAGGAAATGGCTATTTATGTTATCAAGATTGAACGTTTTAGTTTGAAACTTAAACACTGATATATGGCTGTCTATAAAAATGTTATATAACCAATGGATTAACTCCCCTTCCTGACAAAACTCAACTTTAGTGGTTTCCCAACAAAATTGTCACAAGAAAAACTATTTTATAGCAGCTAATTGTATTGTTCTCTTAATGTGGTTTAAGTCAACAAAATATTGAATACATAGTATTATTACTATACTTTTGTATTGGTCCTCGAGAGAAAAGTGTATGTGCAAAATGTGGCTTGTAGCCACAATGATTGTTGTTTAATTAATAATGTGCTTAATGTACGGTTGCGGGCTTTCCACGCAGAATCAAGTTGACAACTTTTGTGAATAAAGTAAAACCGGTGAATCTAGTAAAAGCTGAGTATAAATTTGATAAAACACAGAAATGGGATTGACTGCAACTTTATTACCCAAAACATTGATTTAAGATTGACATTCCACATTTTCTAAGAAGTAAACTGGTTTATTTCTGATTACGTCTAACATGTATGATATTAAATCACCATACATCACGCAGTATGTTTATTAGTTGTGTTATATAGATTAGCATCAACAATAATTGCAAGAGAGTGAATATAACTATTTTCGAATTGCATCTTGCACATGTGCGTCTACGCTGGCGATTTCGGTTCAAAGTATTGGGGCTTACTTGGAGGAGCTTTCTCCAATGGAGCAGCCAACAGCCTCAACAACCAACTACATCGGATCCTTTCTTGCCAACGGAAGCAGGAAAAATGGTTATCATCGTGAGGACCAAGTGCCACTCGCTGGAGCAGTCAGCTATGCGGTTGACTCCTCCAACAATGGCCCATCCTCTATGCTGCCGCCAGCAGCAGCAGCAGGAGCGCCCCCGATGCCAACAAATAAAAAATTTCGTTCGTATTCCGCAACATCATCGCCATACATTAGTAATTACCGGATACCCAACTCACAGGGAGGAACACCAAATCGACGTGTGCAGAAAAGTCAACACAGCAATGGTGCCCCGGGAGGGAAGCCTGCTTATTTAACTCCAAACTCATCCCCGTACCACCATATTCATGTTGGAAACAACAATGTTGCCAAATCTAGCATTCATCGTAGCTTAGGTCAGCTAAGTGAAAACGAAAATGGGATGGATCAAATTAACGCTTTAATAGAGATTGGCTATGAAGGGGGTGGAGCAACCTCTACAGCAGGTTACACTCGCTACAATCGATCCCGGTTTCCAGAACGTAGTCCTCACAGCTTCAAAAAGTCCTCTGTCGAGATAAATGCAGACTACGGAGAAAGTAGTAGTGAAACGATCATGGAAGAAACAGACGCTGGAGATGTCAACACATCTTCCACCTCTGGTGCGAAAAATGACACCAACTTTTGGACAGCAATTTACGACTATGATGCTCGAATGGATGATGAGCTCACCCTTCGTCGGGGAAACATTGTCACTGTATTTTCGAAAGACCCTAGTATTTCCGGTGACAAGGGGTGGTGGGTAGGCAAAGTTGGCTCAGATGTAGGAATTTTCCCTTCTAATTTTGTCGCCAGAGCTGACTTGGACACAATTAGTGATCCACCCCACATTGACTACCAAGATGTAAAGCTTGAAGAACTGATTGGAGTGGGAGGATTTGGAAAAGTATACCGAGGTGTTTGGAGATCTCAAGAAGTTGCAATTAAAGCTGCCAGAGAGAACGCTGAAGAGGATGTCAATATCACTATCGAAAACGTTCGAAAAGAAGCAATGTTGTTTTGGCTGCTTAAGCATAGAAATATTGTAGCCCTAATAGGGGCTTGCCTAACACCCCCCAGTCTATGCCTTGTCATGGAATATGCTCGAGGTGGTTCTCTAAATCGTGTGCTATCTGGACGCAAAATTTGCCCAAGTATTTTGCTGAACTGGGCAATCCAAATTGCAGATGGAATGAGGTATCTCCATAGTGGAGCAGTAATATCTATCATTCATCGTGATCTCAAGTCGTCTAATGGTAAGTGATTAACTTTATAAAAGCTTCTTGTTTTCTACTTTTGCAAAACTTAAAGTAATGTGCTATTTGTTATAATATCTTGTAGCAATTTTCTTTAAAAATCATATCATCTAATTTTGAATCAGTCAGAACGCCTTACTAAATTAGCAAACAATATATGTAGATGTTGGTTTGGCAGAAAGGCATGATTAGTAGGAGGTGGAAGTTTTAGCTCGAATTGAGCATATGGGGAGAATTAAAGGGTTTTGTATCTTACATTGTGAAAAATAGACATAATCTCCATCAGTGATATTTTGAATACAGTGTGGGAACATTCAGCGTTTACTTACAGGGTTGTCTAATTTTTGAGCTTTCATAACATAAGACAACATTTCAATGCATGAATGTTTTTTTGTTTTTCAATTTTGTAATGAATTATAAATTGTTTTACAAGTTTTAACCCGTGATCGGCATGATCCATTATGACGTTCAAACTTTAATAGCCGTGTTTCTGAGAGTTCCCACAAATAGGTAGTAATGTATGATCATCATCTCACTCAGTATTATACGTGTATGGCACAGCAATTCTAATTTTATCCCTTTCTCTTGTCGCTGATCTTCTATGCATATCCATAATGTTTTGAGTTTTATGAGTCCATCCATATTTCAGTGATTGTAGTTGTTGTTGGGGTTATTGCAAAAATGGTGTATTGTTCAGTCAGAATTGTTTGTGTGCGATGCGGAGTGAAGCATGGAATTCGTGAGAAGTAGATGATGAAGGGAAAAAAATGTTTTCAGCCTCCTCATGGTCTGTCCATTACCCAAGGTCTGTATCATAGAGGGCTGAATTGAATGGCATAATATCTACCTATACCTATGTATGTATGAACGTGCATGGACAAACAACTTCATGCATTATGTGAATTTTTAGTTGTTGATTAATATGTGGTTGAGATGAGGTTATTTGCAGGATTACGATGAAAGATGTAGTACTTACTGATTGTAAATGAAGATTTGCATAAAATAGTTTTCGTCTGAATTTACCTTCACGTACATTCCGCTCATGTGTTTGTGGTCTATCCAAGAGCAATTCAAGTCGTCACGAACAAAACTCAGATCTACTCCGTGTGTAGTGTCGATATTCATTTACCATACCATATAGTATGATTTTGACTTTTTTAAATGCCAAATTCATATATACTTTTGACTTTTCACTTTCTTGGGATCTGGATATGTTTATGAATTCCAAGATTTGTGCATACGCAATGTATTTAACTATGCTTGTTATCATGAGCCGGAGTTTTGTAGGGAATTTTTGTACTCGGAAACTTTTAAGAATAATGTTTTGTCCCTTGAACGGACCAAAATTAAAATAATGCAGCATTTTTATCAGTCATGCATGGTCTATCCATTTTAGTTAGAATGAAACCTAATCACAACAGATGCAATATTATATGGTAGTAAATCTACGTATTGCTGTCACTGTCATGCTCCAAGACGTGGCCAATCTCGGTGATGATGATATTTATATACAAAAGGAAGCAGGAAAGTGTACACTTTCCTTTCTTTATATATTATGCACCTATAACATTTCATACGTCAGAATTCACTGCATCTATTACGGTGTATAGGGAAAGTTCATGAATAATTGCAGAGTATGTACGTTGTTTCCGGCTGCGTCCATATTTTATTTTCCCCGTCTTTCAAAACGACACTAAGCGGGAATTGGTGAGAAAGAGAAGCGAGACGTTTTACGATCGGTCTTCTCTCCAAATACTCTGAATAAGGTCGTGTCATTTTTTGGAAAGCAATTTATCTTTATATCCCTGGTGCGAATACTGTTGTCAGTCTGTTTTGCTTTTTCAAAAGGAATTTGGTTTGAGTAGATTGTTTCGTTCTCCTGGAGGAAGTTCTTTGAAAACTGGAAAACTTTTTGAGGGCTTACTGGTGCTTTCAAAATTTTCGGCCTCTTTTCCCTTTCTCGTTTTACCCTTGGATGCACTCCTCTCGGGCGTATTTTTATGGAACATAGATACATTACATATTATGATTATGTTCTTGTATGTAATTTGGGTTTCGTGATTGCCTATATGAATGGACTCCACTTTGTGTATGTTTTTAGGTTGTTGTTGTCGAAAAATGGAAAGTAAACACAAGGTAATAATATCTAAAGTTATATAGTTTCTTTTCTCGGTACTCTCTATCCCCCAATCCACCAAAAGTGTAAGTCCACCAAAAAGAGGTAAAGTGTGGGATCAAAAAGGCTTTACATCGAGAATGATGTGAAGCGGAGCGAGTGAATGAATGAATTGTAAGCACATCATGAAATTTTGTGTACCCGAAGAAACAGAGTACTTGCTTACTATAACGGGGACAAACTCCCTTCAGCGTTAATGGAAGCGTTTTGCATTGCACAACAGAGCGTAAATCCATGTTATGTACATGTACTAAACATATGCATACTTTTTTTTGAAACGCAATCCTGTGTAGTTTAAATTCAAAGAGTTGACTCCGTCACGTTTACAGCGCAATGATCTACATGCCACACGCGGCGTATTCGGGTATATTGTGGTGGTATAGATCAAGGCGTTTTTAGTTTCGTCATACCTCCATCGAATATATTCACGAACATACGGAATGTAGAGTGTGTACTTGTTTGAGTCTGATTGGAAAAGAGAAAATTCCAAAAAGCACTTCCTTAGGCTTCTCAAGCTTGTACTCAATATTGGCAAGGCAGGAAAACTTCCAAAAGCGGTAAAGACTTTTGATGCCTATGAAGCGAGAAAATATTCCCCTTGACACTCATTCACTCGCCCATCCAGGATTGATATCGAAAAGCGGAAAAGTGATCGGAGAAAGAGAAAACACAAGTGTTCTTAGGTGTTTTGCGTCCGCTTTTAATGCAATGTGTAGCTGAGCAGGAAAGGATAGAGCGTAGCTTTGCCTTCGGCGTAGTAAATTGTAGTGCTGCTCGAGTTTGTAGATTGTGCACACTTTTTTTCACATAAGGGAAAGGTAATTCAGATGCTGGTACTACTCCTGTAGCACATCTATATTCACGCATTCGGATTCTGATGGCTGTTAAATTTTGTACTCAATGTTACTAAAAAACAAAGAAGTTTGCACAGGCGAAAGTAAACTATAATAACAGCTTTGTATTTCGTTTCTCCAGAGCACTTTAGTTTTGAAAATTGCACAACAAACGAGAGCAAAGAGAAGGGATTGACTGCAAAAACCAGAAGTAGTAGCTTTTCGCGTTCATTTTCTTACTTTTAGAAAAGTATGAAACGTTATTTGCAACAACTGCGTTTTGAAGGAAGCAGAATAACATCAACACAGAAATCAGTAAAAATAGAAACGTACTTTTACCATTTACCTAACCTTTGTTGCTCTATTTTTTCTCCTTTTTTGTTTATGTCTTCCGCATGAGAGAATAGCTGATATATATTATGTACATAAAAAGCGTCGTTTCCAGAAAACAGAAATTTAAGGTTGATCAACAGAATGTATTGGACTATCGGACATACATACTTTAAAGGCTAAGGGTACATTTAGGCAATATCATCATGCATAAGACTTAAGATATATATTCGAATGGAAAGGAAGTTGGAAAAGTAAAAACTCAAATAAAAGAAACTGAAGCACAATATTATGTACTCCTTGACATTTTCAGCCTTTTCTGGGTTATCTTTGTTGTTTCACATTTTACATGCAATGGGGATGGCGGAATACATGTAAGGCATAATAAACATTGGTATCAACTGATGCAGTGGGCTTTGCAAAAGGACCGTCATAAGTTATACCTAAAAGTAATGTAAGATGTAGAAAAGTTTTTAGGATTGGTCTTTGAGATAACAGAACCTATTGCGCGTATATAATTTAAACTAGTGCGGTCATGAATGTACCTTGATTCCTATTTAGGCGAGTTGTTGTTACTAAAATTGTTGCTGTGTCCATGTCACTTTCTCTCTCTCTCTCTCTTTTCTCCTTCTGCAAAATGACATCTCTAATTTGGGATATTTGACAAGTTGAGTACATCAGGAAATAGAAATGTCGGGGAGGAGACCGTTTAGCTAGTTCTTCTTACTTTCATTCACTGTATCTAACCCATGGTATAAAGAAGGCCAGCAAGACTCTATGCACATACATTCATGCATGCAACTGCTATTGGTTTACTACTATTACTGCTACTATTACTTATTCCACCATATAGTACAACATGACATGCAGTTATTAGGCAAAATTGCTAGTGTTGTAGAACAGGAAATGCTAGATGCTGGTCGTAGTCTTTCTGGTCGTAATAGAAAAGAAAGCTGTTCGTGTTTGGATGAAAAGGAAAAAGGAAAATCCTGAACAGCAAAGCATGTTAGTTTCCACAAGCCCATAAACATACTAAATAATAGAAAACTACTTTCTTCAGCTAATATGTCATGTGTGGTTGTTCAAGAGCATGATTCGGAAAATGATGTAAGAAATGTTAGCAAGCATACACAGTGGGCCTTCGTTACCAAGAAAAGCGTCATTTCTGAATTTCACTCTACAAAGTTGTACAACCATGCATGAATATACGTAGTAAAATGTACATATATGTAGGTATATATCCAACTCTTACGAATTAATATGGGTAAACATAAAACGATGAAAGTAACTATATCTTTTACGAGGAACATACTTTTCCCACGTTCGTATTTTCCATCATTTCTCTCTTTCTCTCTTTCATTTACTTACTTTTCTTTCGTTGACCGTAAAAAAGAGGAAAAATTTGTCGAGTCAACTGAAGAAGAAAAAAGGAAATAATAATGCTTGCTCGTTGTGTCATGTCCTTCTAGTTAGATTCGGATTGGATGGGTGAATATGATGTTTCTTTCCAGGAAAAAAAGCTGTATAGTCAGTGCTTGTGGTATTATTATTATTATTTGGGAGAAAGGGAAATCTGTCCTTATATTTTATATGAATGGCATATGTGTACACAGTACTGAAAGGTAGATACCCATGTGTGACTCCATTCAAGGCGAAAAAATGATGGTTTTTTGGTTTCATGGTCTTTATTTGTGTCTCAGTCTACATCATATCATATTTACTTCTCAGAGCTTATAGATACACTACCATTATAACTTTGGATTATAATGTGAAAAATAAGTAGTGGGGTTATATATGACTGGAAGGAGAGAAATCTTCCATTTTGGACTTGTTGTATGAAGTGATAAACAGAGAAAAAGTACATGGTAAGAGAGACCGAGGGGGATTCTCATCAAGGGATATTATAACGAGTCATATTTTCTCATAAAATTTCATCATGGTCACGATGTGAAATGGAGAAAACACCGGAATTGCTTTCGCAAAGTTTTCCTCAACTGGTAAATGAAAATCGCAGGAAGGTTGTAAGCTCAACGAAAGCAAGTTAGTGATGCTGTTAGTGAAAGGGTGAAGTTGCTTGCTGGGTTTTTTTCTTGGCTTATTTAGGATTGACGATGAGGTTTTTCCAGGAAGTATTTATTTTTTGAAATATATACACATACAAAACATAAACAGATATGAGACCAAATAATGTAGGTAGTAACGAAGTGTGTAGATGTAGGCGTGCGGATGTCGTTTGAGTTAATAATACGCAATGTTGCATTGTTAGAAGTTTTTTTTCTTGTTGAGCCTAAACCCTTTGTTAATCATCATGCCATGCTATACCAATTTGAAATCTGCTAAATCCAAGGGATATTTTTTTTTGCTTGCAGTACTGATTTTGGAGGAAATTGGACCCGGAGATGATCTTCAGAACAAAACTCTAAAAATTACTGACTTTGGCTTGGCAAGAGAGGTCTACAACACAACCAGAATGTCGGCCGCTGGAACCTACGCATGGATGGCACCGGAAGCTATCAGAAACTATCAATTTTCCACGGCTTCCGATGTTTGGAGGTAAGCTCATTGGTTTTAATGTAATTAGCTCTTTCAGGTTTTGTAAAGTTCGTTAGTAATTTGTGGATACTGCATCGGCTCGAAACAAACACGGTTTATTTATAGATGTGTGACTTGACAATGTGTACATTTCTTGCGTGTTGGTTATCTATTTTTTACTACGATGGAAATAATTCACGATTCACGCTGCAAATCCTGTTGTCACTCTATCACTCTATCGTACCAAATTACATTAAAATTCGAAGAAATAATAAATTACGTTGTAGGATTATTTTGAACCACAATTTACCTATGTGACCCCGTGATCTTTTAATGTTGCACCTATACATTCAGAAATGATACTGGTTCAAGTGATTATACAAGCGTTTGTATATTAATTCGATGTTTTTAAGTATTCATAATATCAGTAAACTATTTAAGACTAGGAACTGTCTACAAACGAAGTACGTAGGAGAAACTGAAAACTTCCAGTTATTTTCAGCTTTGCGGTGAGCATGCTGCTTGCATCTTACTTAGTTTCGTTAATTAGGAAGACTAGTCCTCGCATGTGAGTATTTATCTGATGAAGATGAGGCTGTTGTTGTGTGCGCGCTAATGAAGTGAAGTGAAAATTTCGTCAGACTCTTTCCTGCTTAATTAGAGATTAGTGACGTTATACATGACTCGAGTTCCATCTAGATAGAACATGCACACGGAGCCTTTTTGATTGTAGCAAGGTAAAGTATACTGGTCTGGAAATCCTAGAAATAAAACAAACCATTAGTTGTTATGTTTTGTCAGTTGTGGAGACAGACTGCACCGCATGAAAGCTATAAATATTCGAATAAATTAATTTTCAAGTGTAAGGAAACTGACTGGAATGGAACGTAGTAGCTTTTCCTCGTGACTTGTGACATTTTATTTCCGTATTTTCTGCTTGTTCTTGTTAGAAACATTGTTTCTGTATGCTTAAAACCGAACCTTTAGAATATTTAAGTAGTTAGTTTCACAGTCCTTCGATTTTGTGCCTCATCAGCATTCTTTTTTCAAGGTGGAAAGGTTCTTAAATATAGGATACATATTTACAGTACAATTGTTGCAATTAAGGGATAGCTTATGGGGGAATGGGAGATCCTGCTTGTTTGATCTGAATGAGCTCTATTTTGCGTACTCGTTTCGAACTGTATTCGATCAATGCATTGGAATGCTTCGCACTGATATTTCCTAATACTGTAGCATTCTCATTTTAAAACAAAGTCTTTTAATTCCTGATTTTGAAAACGGTACTCTATCATGGATTTTGCATATTGCAGTAATCGATTTTCTCAAGTATATATGAACACTTTTTCTTGTCGGTTCAAAATATATGCATGCTAATATTGTCTAATCATAGCAATTCAAATAGTAGTCAAAAAATTTGTAACGCACAGTATTTTGACCCACGATTGTTTGATTCTCATTCCCTGAGTTATCTCCCTTTTGCAAACCTACTGAGAAGCACACACAAATCATATTATCTATGCAATGTGCAATGTGCGCCAGCAACCCTTAAGGTAGTTCACACACAGCAGCGCACGACACATGTCAACATAAGCACAGGGCAGTGGCAACCGCAGTGCAGCGTTAGTTTGCTAAAATTTAGATCCGTGATGATAAGTGCAATAGCCTCATAATGATTGTTGCAGTTAAACAATGTGCACCTGGGACAATTGTACAAAACATTTTAAGGCAGCGGCGGCGCAAGCATATACATAAATTCATGTACTTTATGTCAATAACAAAAACTACCAATACTGCCACTTGTCTGCAACAGACAACAGGACTTGGGTTTCGAGGCTGTTTGTAATGCTTGTGCTTCGATGTTATTTAAAAGAATATATTTTAGCAAATGACCATTGTGTAAATTATTACTCAACAAAAATTTCAATTTGAATAAAATAATTTGGTTTTCTTCCTTGCTTACAATAAAATTAATTCAAGCATATATAATATGAGAAATGATAATAAATAGTTTTTATGTATACAATGGGCTGGGAATTCTATGAATGAAAAGTGAAAGTGCAAATAGCGCAAAACTAGTTTCAAAAATAGAACAGGATCTTGTTTACTCTTATTTACCATCATGAGCAAGCGGAACTTCTCACATGTGATTTTATCATATTACTTCATTGCTGTTGCAAGTATGCAGTTTTTTAAATATAAGTATTATTAGGTATGTATTTCAAATTATCGTACTTCGTCAGGTGCAATACTTGATAACCAATGCTTTTGACAAGAACATCGTGTCAAATTTTGTTCAGCTCAAAATATTGTGGAAAATACGTCTCACCTCGTGTCCGATGACGTAGGTGTAGTAGACATAATTAGACGACTTATCTTTAGGTCATCGATATGTATGATTATTTTTTATGATCATGATCAGTGATTACAAATTTGTACCTTTGAGCCTTTTTTACTCGCGATGATAAGCATATACGGATACCCATTGACAGAGGGTACGTGGGAGCTAGAGTTATCTATGTATGTTGGAAGGAAATGCAAACGCTTGCAGTAGTTTAAGTAAAACAAAGTATTCTAGCAATAAAGATATAAGCGTAAGGCGTAAGCGTCGATGCGTGCAAAACGTTTTATATGGTTAACGCGCAATCATGTCAAGCTAATAGCAAGGTCAACACGGTTATAATGCACTTGTTGTGTTATTTTACGCACATTTATTATTAATCGCACAAAGTGCGTCATCGCCGGTACAATTTATTTTATACAATGGGAATAAATAGTTCTCATTCATACGTTTCATTTACCCATATTTCTTTAAACGTATTGAATACAATCAACTACATAGTTGGAATATTTATAGATTTGCGCAGTACGACATTTTTATCGTCACTTAATTTTAATTCATCCCAATTCAATTGGATTTCCCAATGGTCGTATTATACAGTTGCATTTTTCTTAATTGTGCGACGTATGCTTCACGGTCGAATGGACACCGAGTAAAGATGATATTTAAGAACAAAAGTACCTTGCAAAACTTATTCAAAGTTCGTCACGTATGTGCATATAAAAAATATGTTGCTTCTATGCTAATTGTGTTTTAATGACAATTTAGAAGCATGTGCAACACCTGCACTATTAAGTGGGAATGAACTATATAGAGATGCGCAGATGTTAAACAGGGAGTAATGATCTTCCCGTCCTTGCCTCTTGGTATACGGTATAAACATTCCTTTGTCGAGCAGGTCAAGCATAAAACTTCACCTAAAATATTCCTGCAGCCTCCTTTATTACACATCTTTTAATTATATTGGAATTACCCAAGAAAATGACCATCTGTTTCCGGTAGTTGAGAGCATGAACATATTTTTGTGCTCGGATGCTGCAACCAAAATTGAAGAAATGATGGCATTGCTTGGAATGTGGAATGCAAGTGGAATTCAAAGATTGTGATTTTCGATTACAATCGTGAGAAATACGTGGTAGTGAGGAGTGTCTTCATCTACGTATATATCTACACATAAAGAAATGATCGTAAATGCTCAATACTTTATGGCAGCAGGTTTATCTCACTTTTTGGTTCCTTTGTAAATCGACCATACCTCCACTGTTATTACTAGAATGCTATTTGTTAGCATAAATATTATGGACCATTGGTTTCGCTCTCAAAAATATAAGCGTGTAACAGCCGACCCCGGCTGTGCCGAATGACAATATAATAAGCATTATACTTGTTTATCAGACTCTTCTTTTTGTTTTGTTCACATTTTATACGTTCCGTTCTGTAAAATTATTATATTTGCAATGCGAACATTAAACATAAAGAAAGAGAACAAATACACTATATCATATACCTACATGGCATTTCACATTTCGGGGTAGTCAATGAACGATACGAGCTATGATGGTAAAGCACTTGAACAAAATGCTGAAGAATTTATTTTGATCTTACATTACCCCTACCTACATTAACTCCATTGTAGACTCAAGATACCTATCAGGTCTTTTGTATTTTGACATTTTCTTTTTACATCATTGTAATGTAACCCGTGTAGGTATTATGGAAATGCTCACGTCGACTTAATACTTTTGTTATTTGTTGGCACCAGTGCCGCACACTCTGCTTTGTTTTTCAAAGATTCATGGTAATTGAGACAGAGAGTATATTGTATTTATTATATCCTGATAAAAATGAACACGCACAGTAAAATGCAGCATCGGCGAGCAAAACATCTGCCTGTAATGGTTCACTTCCCTTTCTTTGACGTTTCGTTCGTAATAACTAGACTAGCTATATATAATTAAGTGTTTCTGGTACTAACGAAAATTATTGCCACTTCTTAAAATATAATATGCATCTTTACAGGAGTCACATTATGATATTCATACGTTTTTAGATTCTTATCTTTTATCGTATTTTCTGTTATCATCTTTCAGTTTATATAAGTTCATGTCTTTGTCTTTATTTTCAGAAATTCTTTCGACTATTTCATGCTTGTGTGTTTTAATTTACATAAACTCTTCTTTGCTCTGTGTCATTTTACATTTTGTATTGAATAAGCTTTGTCTCAAAAATGATATTTCAGTTAAGCATTTAACGCCCAGCGAAATATCTGAATTTGTAAGTAGTATGTTCTCCAGCGACGTTCACACAGTAAAACAAAGAAATCACGAGACGAGCAATAACTTTAACGAATAGAGACACTCTGAAACGTTTTAATAGCCTCAAAATATGTGCGACATTTATTATCTTCTTACAAGAATTTTCAATTTTATAAACTCGTCAAGTGGAATTCATTTTGGGTATATTATAAAAACTGTTCGACATCCGACAAATATTTTTCTCATTATTTGATAACACACATATTTTTTGTCTACAACGTTTTGTATGAAGATGCAGTTATTTGACAAATGGCACGACCTTAGTTTCTTGAGAATCAAGCGATATTTTATTTTCTTGTTAATGCCTTCTTTAGCTGCTTGTGTGTGCTTATTATGCGGAACACCATACCTTCTTTTCATGTAGGGGATACCAATTTGACAAAAAAAATCTTAGTCTAAATTTGTTCAGTATATATTATAGCTTTCGAGTGTCACTCAAAACCACCATAGTATTCATACGTTCTTTATGCTAAGCTGGGTCATTTATTATTATGACACTATTATTATGTATTCTCGTACATTATCTGACATAAGCAAACTTTGTTGAGTGCAAAGTGGATAAAACATCATAAAAATATACGAGAAAATGCTCGCTGGAAGGCTGTTCACAAGAAGCTGCATACAAATTGCAAATTCCATTTAGCTTTTTTGGCTGATATGTCACATATTTAACTCCCTCCAAGTAATGTTTTCTTGGAATGGTAAATAATCTGAATCGGCAGTCTTCTAATATTTGTTCATATGTGTGGTCGCAATCACTTGTATCAAGACGTCTGCAATGTTCTTCTTCTCTGCTGCTAAGAGCTCTGTTGTTACGAAATTCCATGAAATTCGTTGTGCTTCAATGAAGTTCACAAACTTCAAGTTAGTGGATGTGATAACGATGTTTGAAGTAATGCTATGCTTACATTTAATTATGTATCAGGGAAGTCATATATCAAAGACAAACCGCTTAAAAATTACTTTGTAATTTAAGCTGGTAAAAGCGATTTTGTAGTTTACAATTTCATAATTCGTATTACTGCCATGTTATTCAACTCAATCAATATTTCTTCGTCCTTATAATTAGCGAATTTTTCAAAAAAGCGCACTATTAAATCGATACTACTTTTTTATGCTAAACGTATGCACCACACACAAAGTAGAGATGAGTTCAAAGTTTTCATCCCCCAGAGCTCATTTTAAACAAGCAGTACGAGCGATTTTAGGTACTTGTCATATATTCAATTCTTTTGTCTCAACATGATGTTGCGCCGCATTTAATTACTTTGCTTCTTGTTTTGAACTGTATAATCTTTGTTTAGCAGAAAATCATGGGAAAACTGAAAGGTTTACCATTTTCCATATAACTAAAGTGGTAGATTAATGTTAATTCAAATTAACACATTTACCAAATAATCAACAAAGATTTACCCCTTTTTACTTAAATTTGGTACTTGACTGTGGCGGCACTGGCCATGTGTAATGATTGGTTTGTGTGGAAACTTATTATAGGGACTTGCATACACTTACCTACATCAACATAATAAAGTAGACACCAAATATCCCATCATTCGTCAGACCGTTATGAAGGCTAGGCTGGCGTCTCGTTCTCGTTAAAAGTCTGCGTGGGCGATCGATTGCGATACCGGCTACATCATCCCATCACAGACGGTCGGCAGCATGATCGCTCATTTCTTGCACCAAACTCTCCATCATCATCCGTCATCATTGCTAGCACAAGCACCACCACTTGTTTTATGAAGTCTCCAATATTGTCCGAACTACTTGCTCATTTTGCTTTGCATGACTGACTACTTGCTCAAGCTTGTTCTCTTCGACTTTCAAAATCAGACAATTGCATTTTATGGTCATTTTGTGTACCACCACGAAAATCATTATCCAATACAAAGGTTTTTTTATATCTACATTGTAACAAAAATCTCTGATTGTTGAGTTGGGTACCTTTCAGTTTTTGATAATAGTAATATTTTTTCATTCAAACAGTAATAAGCCAGGCTCCTTTAAGTCGCCTGAAACAACTTATTGCTTGTTTTTTTCTTGACAGCATCAGGGTGATTTTGCAAGGTACCTAAAATACAATCCAGTGCGTGTAAATATGTAATAAAGACCCCTTGCACAGAATAGTAATAAATTAGCGTTCATCTTCTTACATTCTAGTACATCAGGACGATTTCTATCTCTCGCAGTAAAAAAATGTCAGTCACGTTTTTATCGCATAATATCAGAGATGGATTGAATGGAGGTGCCAGTGCAGTCAACTGCTAGCATGTTTTTGGTATAGTTCACAAGCAAAATCTCATATATAGACGTGTCTCTGCCGGTTTCTTTCTCCTTTCTCAAAAAATCATACTGAAATTCCATGACAAGCACACACAAAGAATAAAAAAAGGGTATGAAGGTACCTCTCTGCCCAGTACATATTACATTGTTCGAATATTTTGAAAGCAAGAAAGTGAGCAAAAAATTGTTCCAAGTCCATTTTTTGAGTTGTGTTGTTGAGCAAAAATAGATTGCCTTAAGGTTAAATGAAGAAAATTCACAAGGGAGATTATTATGTTGGCGCAAAAAAGAACACATATAAAAATGTAATAATAATGTGTGCAGACAATGTGTGAGCAACTTTGTATTATGCACACATAATAAATATAACACAAGTTAGCAGAAATCATGAAAAATTAACTTGCTTTTCTTTCAGTTTTTTATCATCAGCTCAAGTGCAAAAAAGTGCTTTATCCTTTTTGGTGTTCCTTTTGGTACATCCTTATTCATCTTCGTTTACCCCTTTTATTCCAAGCTAGAGATGGAAGAGCTTACATAAATGAGATATTAGATATGATGAAGAGAAACGAAAGAGGCTTTCAGAAGAGTTTTACTTAACTGCGAGGAAGAAACAAAGATAAAATAGCGTAGAGAATCTGTATATAAGGAGCTTTATGAGCTGAAAGCCATGCACGAAATAATACAAGTTGTAGTAGTAGCAGTAAACCTCTGAAAATAAAAATAATCCTGCTGCTTTAGTAAAGACAAGATTCAGACATCATATAAAATATTACTGCTATTCAGCAGTGTGAGAACATTTTTTAAATTCCTTATTTTTGGCAAGGCCTGGAGCCACAGAAATTCCGGAGGTTGGGGAGTCCTTGCGACTAAAGTTGTAACATTCAACATTTGAGTTGCTGTATAACGCGTTTTTGCAGAATCTTATTGTATCTGTTGATGATATTATTTCATGAGATTTTATTGCGAGCTCTTGTTTATTAAAATCCTGAAAATAATGATGGGAGATTGTAGACAGAAGATCCTTTTTCAAGGTGAACATATCTGCATAATACATTATTGGAATTTCTACAGAATCCGTATTAGATTAATGGCTTTTTGTTTAACTACATATAAAGCCGGACACAGTTGAGGATGTGATAATTGTAGAAGCAAAGTCTTTAATATTTCATGTGCCTGGCGGCCGTATATGTATCGGCAAATGCAATAAAGCCCTTATATAACTTTGTACTTGTCATGACCTTTCGTTTATTGAAGTAGATTGTAGTAAAGAGTCCATATAGCCTCCTATTTTTTCTATAGACTTGTCCATGAATTTTATTGCATTTGTATGCGAACCGTGGAATTTGAAGTTAAAACATTGATTACTTCTCAATATTGCTAGATACTTTACACACAAAGAATTACAAAAGATCTGAATTTAAAAAAAATGTCATTGAGAAAATCATCATGTCATTTGGTATTACTAACTTTGGCACATTTCTGGGTTTTTTTAACAGTTATGGGGTCGTGCTATGGGAGTTGCTGACTGGGGAAACACCTTACAAAGGAATGGAACCTCTTCAGGTCTTGTACTGTGTTGGCGTCCAAAAAATTTCCCTTCCCATTCCAAGAACTTGCCCGGAACGTTGGCGCTCCCTAATGGAAGGTAATGTGTACAAATGACTTTACTAATATATGAGATAATATGCAATATACATGCACTTATTCAGTTAAGTAGTTAGTTTGAATTCTGGGAACATACTTGGGAAACTGAAAATCGAGATCATTTTGCTCCAGATAATATATGCAAATGATTAGGGTGCTCTTATCTACATTCATGGCATATACCTTTTTCTTTGTATTCAGCTTGCTGGGAAGTGGATCCACACAAGAGACCCTCATTTGGGGCAATATTGGAAGAGCTGGAGAAGATTGCTGCATTGCCTATTTGTCAAGAGAAATTCTACTCAATGCAAGAAACGTGGAAACTGGAAATTGGAGATATGCTTCGTGAAATTCAAATGAAAGAGCAGGTAATGCACATTGTACACGCTCTTGTATCTTGATATAAAAAGTATGTACAAAGGACAAATATATAAGTCTATAAGAACATTCACAACTTGGCAGCTGTTGCTGTCTGATTATCTAATCAGTTTGATTATAGAATGCTTTCCTTTCACCCTATATATGCCTTACCTTGTAGTTATATAGAATGCGTGTAAAAAAGTCGAATTGTTGATGATAATATGCCTTGTGCCAAGCGCTCATGTTTGCTTGGATCGATTACACAAGTTTTACAAGAGTGTGTTCTTTGTTGGATGCCTTTCAGGAACTTTTAAGTCTGGAAGAGGAGCTGAAAAAGAAGGCAATGATACAAGAGATTCAAGATCAGCAGCAACAAAAGAAAGAAGAGCTTTTGAAGCAACGTGAACAAGCCATAGCTCAAAGGGAGATAGATGTGATGCAGCGAGAATTAATCCTAGCACTTTTACAACCGACGGACAAGCCGACGCCTAAGAAAAGAAAGGGAAAGTTTAAGCACAAAGCATTAGGAAAGAATAAGGAAGCCTCGCAAATCATTAGCAGTCCATCTGGTAAATAAATTTTTAACGATGAGTTCTTAGAAAAGATGTACATATGTGGTATATGAAATATATGAGCATGAAAACCTTGGGGAGTGCGATTTGCGATTATTGGAGTAGTAGTGCTCTTTATATATGTAAATGTAAAATCACAAAGTGCGACTGCGTTTTCTTGATCATTCACACTTTACCAAATATTATTTGTAGACTTTCGCCATACGCTTACCGTACAACCCGCGGATCGTAATAAGGGTTTGAGGAATTTTTCCAGCCCTGAAACACCCCCAGGATCGCCTCTTCCTCGCACTTTTTTCTGTAAGTAAAAAATATCAAATATGGATAAAAATGATAGATATAGCCATGTTGCTTTAGTAAATGATGGCAACATTTTTGTACGAATTATAATCTATAGTGCCGTTGGATGGAACCAAGGGGAAAACATGGGGTCCTAGTTCGGTACATCAAAAGGAACGTGGAAAGATAATTAGCAAGGTAGAATCTCCGAAACGATGGAGTAAAAGTGCACCAAACTTGGATAAGACTCTGAAATCTCTCTCTGTGTCTGGACCTCCTCATTCAGGTTAGGATGGAACATTATGATAATGTATAATATAAAAAAAAAGATTTGGTAGAATTTACTTCCTACTTTGAACTTCCAAGTTTTTTTTTTTTTACAGAATCCTTTGATGGTGAGCGTATTGTAGGTAGTGTGCCTTTAATTCCGCTTCTTAATCCGAACTTGGCGAAATCGGAAACACGTCGAGCCAAAAAGCTTAGCCCGGTTCAACAAGTTCTGTACAATGCAGCTGCTTTGTTGGCACAGATTGCAGCTGGATTTGATATTAGAAAACGCTCGTCAAACGCTCAAACCACCAGGTAAATCATTTGGACAAGTGGTCATATCATAGTATCATAGCATAAAGTTGTAGAAGTTCAAAAGGAAAATGGATAAATACATATAACCTTTGTACTATTCTTGCAGTCCGGTGACAGAAGTAGACTCAGGACCACGTCAAATTGTGTTCTTAAAAGGATTTCAAAACAACGGTTTTGGCGATTCAGAATCCGATATTAACAATGAAGCTCTAATGTTAAGTTCAGCTCCTGCTGCTCTTATGGGATCAGGAAGAGTTGAGACCATACACAGTACATATCACGGGCAGACTCACCAGTATCGGCCTTCTCCTTGGAGTCCAATGTCCAAAACTGATGGTGTTGGTGATGTTTCTTTTGACGATAATAGCAAGTATTTAAACATTCCGAATAACAAACCACTCCCTTCCGTTGCCACAAATGGGGTCGCTCATCTTCATCTTGATCGTCGCAATAAAAGCGCCACGAGTACTCCAAGTCGTTCCGCGTTAACGACTCCAACGCACAGAAAATACTCACCCGCCAATAGCCATGATTCAGAGGTAAGATTAAAATGTACCTTCGCAATTTTTTTTCTAGATATAAGCACTATTCATTAAGCTGCCTTTTAAATGGGTAATTTGGTATTGGCACCTATATGAAAATCCTCTTCTCCCTTTTAAATTCCTTCTCCTTTATGTATTTTTTTATAATCCAAAAGTTATTAATTTTATTTACTGTAATTTGGATATGGGAGCTTCTATTATTTTTCTCTTTTACTTATTTTTATTTTTTGTTATTCAATTCTTCATTTCGTACAGAATATCCAATTTCAGTCCACGTCGACAAGTGGCACTAAGCCCAAGCCCCAACACGGCTTGGCTAAAGGACAACAACGAATCCTTGAATCAACTGCTGGACAACTCAAGAACAAAAAACGGGGCAATACAAGTACTAAAACTGTGAAAAGTATAGGTTATCTTAGGTTGGATGAGTAACAATAATTTGGTCGTTTATACAGAAATAGGTAACAAAGTTCTATCTACTAGATGAGATAGTTAATTTTGTATGAGACAAAAAGGGGATGTAAATCAAGCAACAATTCCTGAGACTTAAAAAAAATTCACCCAATTTGTCTCTCGGTTATAGCTCTAAATGGTACTTCAAATTCCAAATAATTTTCCAAAGACATAGAGAAAGACTTTATTTCAATGATATTGCATAACATATAATATATACTAGAATCGAGCTGAAATCCAAAGTATTGCTAATTAAAAACGCAGAAGAAAGAACGGAACCTTTCATGATTTAGTAGCATTAGAATTTCAGAGCTGGCGGAAACATGACAGGTTCATGCAAAAAAAAATATCAAAGCTTTTGTTCCAAGTTTGAATTTGGTTATAATCTTGCCCATTGTTGACAGTTATTATATTCAGAATATACAGTCCCAATAATTTTGCATAAATGAAAGTGTGTTTGTGCTAGTCTATAAACCTTAGGTATATAAAAGTATATATAGTTTATATAATTGTATCTAAAATACCAAAAAAACCTTTAAAATATTTTTTTCCTACATAGTCATAATAATATAAATACAATATAACTATCTACAATTTTGAGTTACACAATTGAATAACTTTGCATGACCTTTTGTGTATTGTTTTAGTTGTTTATAATTTAAGTTACTTTACGATCGAAACGTAAATGTCTTTACCAACGAATAAATCTACTGTTTATTTTAATCGCTAATAA
>JAQIXW010000601.1:0-27280 GCA_034700685.1 Willowsia buskii
CTTATGAGCTGAATAACAACAGATTTATGCAGCATTTAAATATAACCTTACAAGTAGGAATACAAACCTGCTCAAGGTTTCACGATATTTTGTGTTTGCAACGATGATCGTATGACAATTTTATTAGATAAGGAATGACTTAAAGCTACGTACTTGGAAAATGGTTATCATGTACACTCACAGATACAGACATAATATTTAATTTTGCAAATACAATTGTAAGACTTCCTTTTAAAAATCAGCATGTACGTGGTTGTTTATATACCAAATTTTTATATGAAAGTACCTAATATCAAGTTACTCGCCCCGTTACCTTGCGTTCTCTTAGGTTTCAGGGTAACTTAAATCGGCGACATAGCTGTGGATATTTTATGCTGAAATCCTCACAAACACGCTTGTATGGAGTGCGAAAGGAGAAAGAAGACAGAAGAGAAAAAAGCGTTATGAATTTATCATGGTGTTAAGTTACATAATATATTACACTAATGAAATGAGTAGTAGCACTGATAACATATTATCGTGTAGCATACGCTGAGCTGAGATACCCACCTCGCGCAGTTTGGAGAGCAAGACGAATAGATGCCAAAAGAAGACAACTGTTTCTCACTATCACTCTTCTTCTTTCATTCTTCCTCTTATCAATGTCACGGGAAGAGATTGAAGGGAAACTACTTGAAAACTTTAGCTTCCGCCTGCTCTGGCTCTGCTACGCACACACCTTCTCCATGTTTTGTTCTCCTGATGATGGAAGTATACTAGGAGAAAAGAATGACGAAAGATGGGAAACTTAGTTACACACGCTACTACTTTGCAACTTCAGAAAGTATACGCAGCGTGGCATTGTTGGCTAGACGTGATATGCTAGTGACTTGGAAGAAAGGAGGGAGTAGAATGGATGTGGTGGATTTATATATCGCCTTAATTAGTCACTTTGCTTTCGTCTTTCATTCAGCCAGTGTGTTTCTATTCAGCAGACACATTTTCTCGAGGAGATCTCTCTTCTCATTTACGCCTCTCCGGTTGACTGCCATTTCCTATCCGTCTTTCTTAGAGAGCAACAAAGCAGAACACATTATGTATTAGAAGGAAAATGATATAATGCTCTGAGCCGGTGGTAACGACTGTTTAAAAAGAAGAATGAGTACCACCTATACATACATGGATGGCATGCCACACACAATATAATATTATGTAGATAGTGACGCCCAGTACAATACATTATATAGCATAAACATACAAGTGTGGCATATTAAGAAATTGAAACAATATATTATGTGAGTACATAATAGCGTATAATTATCGTAGTGAAGAATATAAGACTTCATATGAAAGAAGGAAACAAACGGGGAGGAGTAGAATCTCATCATTTTGCTTTTGTGCAAAGTTGAGTAGTGAAGAAAAGGAAAAGATACTTTCAACATGAAATGATTCCTTTAAGCAACGATTTTCCGCTGACTACGACATCATTGAAAATGGAGAGAAAACGACAAAGAAGATGATGCTGGTGCTCCTGGCCTGAAAATGGGCTTTCCTCTTTTTTGTTTTATGATACCTGTCTTGCAATGAAAGGTGTAATTTTGTTTACGAAACCCTTTCGCTAATGCAATATTATTTGCTTCGACAGTCAACAGAAGAAAAAAAATCACATGGGATGATGGCTTCTTGTCTGGCTATATTTTATGTAGAGAGGAAATGGTGTGTGATTGGTGGATTTCTTCCGTGCATACAACACTGTGCTTTCACTTTCTCCAGTTTTCCACAAACAATGCCTGAAAGCGGGTCGAGTTATTTATTTGTCTACTAAAGACTTATGAGCTTCCGCACTATAACACCTGCAATTACCGACCAACAAGCTTAAAATGTTTCTTAAAACAA
This sequence comes from Willowsia buskii, assembly GCA_034700685.1. Classification (NCBI taxonomy): domain Eukaryota; kingdom Metazoa; phylum Arthropoda; class Collembola; order Entomobryomorpha; family Entomobryidae; genus Willowsia; species Willowsia buskii. The sequence goes on from JAQIXW010000601.1 coordinate 1,876, forward strand.
TATTATACTTTTGTAGCTTTTGTAATATCCAAGTTGTTTGGAACCTTAATTGCTATTCACTTCATGTTTTTATATTTACGATAATTTATTTTAGTAATAACTTTTCAAGATTTGTGTAAAACTTAAAACTTTGAGAGCAATTTACTGAGGTTTCCAGCAAAGAGGTACAAGACTTCATCTCCAAAAATAGTTTTTCAAATACTTTTCGGCAAGCACTTTATTCCACTACATGTGCAGCTTAAGTTCAAATCAATTTATTATATTGTACGTAGGTTATTTACAAAAATTAGAGTACCCCCACTTATATTAAGAAGAAAACAGGAAAACTTTTGCATAAAAGCTTGTTAGGTTTGGGACAATAAAAATAGCATGTAGATTTTGCCCTCCTTTGTACATGGGCGCAGGACCATGTCGATTATTACAAGACGAACAAAATTATTCAGGGAGATGTGGAAAGTCGAGCAGATGGTATAGATCCCAAACACGTCTTGTAAACTTTCTACTTGTCTGCAAATTAGATTCGCTTTCGTATAATACCCTTCTCCTTCCCTTCTTGCTGCAAATCGCCTTAAGCCTGTACAACTTAATACAAGATAATGCACATACATAACATCATAATATGTAGAATATTAGCTATGAATTAGACTGTAGAAATGTATGTCTGCGAAATATATTGCCTTTTCCGTTTTACCTCATTTCGTAATAACATAAAAAAATAAGCCGGGTAGAAAGGAGAAGCAAGGAAAAAATCGTTAATTCACTCAAAAGGATTTGCACATTGTCTTTCGTATTAAACTCGCAGTGGGCAGAGGACGTGGATCCACGAATTATGGTGGGCTTTAGCACGACGTGGGACGGTGGTAATACTGCTCAGTCAGTTTGCCTTCCTCGCTAGCGACACCTTACAACAAGCATGTAGGTACCTGCAACAATGTAGAGGTGTAATGTGATTTTGACTGGGAATATAAGCATGTTCTTCTCATGCTGCAGAACACTCATAAGTTCAGGTCTTGCCTTCTCGGGGATGCTGCTGTTAGCTGCTGCTTCTGGTGCTCACATCACATTTAAGCGGAGCACGTTAACTTTGTCAATAAAATTCGAAAAACTTTGCTCATTAGAGCCGTCTAAACGGCTTTGAGATATTGGATAGGTGTTTTTATGACTTTCTCCAAAGAATATGCTTTATAGTCAAACACTACCACTCTGTTACTGCCTTCATAACGTAATGTTAAAAGGATCAGAAATCGTGACTACTAGATGAGATGAAGGACAGGGGAGTGCTGGAGTGCACGCGTGTTCCCAAACAATTTGGAGGAAAACAGAAGGAACATGTACTAGTAGCTGTCTTTCTCCCTTTCTTATCTTACCGATATACACGTTTTATAAAGCATTATTATTTTATTATAATGTCGTTTCAAGTACATTATAAATTTACGCCAACAACTTCCTCCTCTTCCTCATCTAGGGCTGTACAGCAAGCATCACAAAGTTCATGCTCGGAAGGGAAGGAAGTAGCTTGTAATTATGATGTTATACGATGCACCAAAGGCACTCAAGTGCCTCTCAAGAATTTAATTAATGAGCAGCAACTCAGTACAACTACAAAAAGTGAATTTCCGAACGCTTAATTATATTTACCTATATCAAACTGACTGCGAGTGAAGCGACGCAATTAAGCATGAAATCTGTCCTTTACTACCGGATAAACTCAAAGACCTTTGTGTTAATCTTTGACAAAGATTGAGTGCAACGAGAAAGCACGGTCTCATATATATATATATTTGCTTTAAACTGCCTAAATCAGTGTAAAGAAATTGAATATTCATCTAGTCGTTCACAACTCATCTCATTGATTACTAACTGATGATAAAAATAATTTTCTTGTGTATTTGGCTTATGAATTGGTTATTATTGGTGAAAACAAAATAGTGAAATCATTGGAGAGATATTGTCCTACTTTACCTATTCCGCCGACAAAAAAAAGACCTATTTAGTTACGCTAAAACTTGCTGCTTTCATTTAATGATGATGGCGTTTCAGGTCACCCCGTTTCAGATCCAAGTCGAATGCATACATCGTGTTGTTATGCTTAGGACAAATGTTCACATTTCCATCGTACCTCTCTACGAACATTACTCCTATCGTTATTTAACTGATTATCGTTGTACTCCAAAAGACTCACCAATTACCTCAAAGTTCATGTGTTTCATCGATAAGAAACTATAGAAGATAGCTGTAAACTTGTGGTAAAAGCTATAAAAGTAATTCAGCCCTTTCTTCACAGGTGAAAGTAAAAGCAGGTGATTACCTAAAGCACCAAGGCGGTAGTTGAGCGTGATAACCATTACATGTCCATAACTAGCAAGGGTAGAACCATCGATTAAGTTGCCAGATCCCCATTCCCACGATTCCCCTTGTAAAATCACAACAATGGCCAGTCCTCCAGGTGACCCTCCATCGTGGCCAACATTTTCTCCTCCACTAAACCGCGACCCGGCCCCACGTCGCTCATCTGTGAAACATAAATCAGAAGATTGTTTTTATTGTAGTGTGTTACATAAGCACAGATAACTTCTCACAATAATCTATAATTATTACATTAAGTTGTCTGTAGTATGCATATACCTATGTGCCTTAAAGCTATTTCGTCGCTACTACATATTTATGCATGTATAAAAAGTAGTTAATTTTTTCTATTATTTCCATTACATTCTGTTGGTTAAGGTTATGCGTAACGTGTACCAAGTAACCTACATAACTAGAGCATATGGTCTTTAACAAAGCATCTTGTGTTGAAAATAGGGATAAGGTTCAAATGAATGAACAACTTAAAGCGGATAGAACCTTTAAGTATATTCTATTGTGTCATCCAACCGATTTTTATGGAGCCAGTTATAATTGAGCAGTTTAACTGACATTAGGTATAGCGAAGAGTAAAATGGTTTCCTGCTCAATATTGCTTTTTTGGAGACAGGTAGATCAAGAGACTTATCATTATAGTCTGATCCCTTTCATCTTATTTCAGCACTGCCTCTGAAACGTGTTTGCGGTTTTTCAGGCCAACTGGGATTTTGGATTCTTCCGTAGTTAGCAAAATATTCTATACATTCAAGGAGGCTATCTATAGTAAGGGAATAAAAGCAGGAGAAAGTATTGTGCTGAGCATGTACCGATTCGGAATTCTTCAGAACTTCGCCAAACCTACTTCTGCGTCAATAATACAAAGTGAAAGCATAAAATGTGTTTTTTACACATAAATACGGAATCCTCACACCATTGTACCCATTTTCTACATCTCCACACAAAGACATTCATTTAGGATATGAAAACGTTTCATTGAGCACGTATTTTTCTAATAACCAGAGAAATAGACATAAAAGAAGCAGATGTTCAATCCTTTGAAAGCGATAGCTTCTCTCGTTACAGATGAGGGAATAAAGGGTAAAGCTCTTTTCAAGCAACAGCGACACGATAATATGATAGGCTATAAATGCGCACACTGTATCTATGTTCTCCGTCTTCAATTCAGATAAAAAATGCCGTCTATTTTTATGCTCACCCACCTCAATGCTACCAGCAACTTCCGTTTCTCTCTATTCTCTATGCTTTCACGACAATAGTGTCAAATTGGTGCAATGCAATATTGACTATTTTACTGTACCATTCATGACGTTTTTATTAGTTTAAAAAGCATTTTATCTGGCTGAAAATGGTGCGTCATTTTGTACAGATTTATGAATCAAATAAAATACATTCTCCTCTCGAAAAAAGATGTAGCCCCATCATTTTATTGTTTCTTAATAAATAAATCTGTTTTATAGTAATAGCAGGCGAAATACCTAATTGTATTCCACTTCTAAAAAAAAATATGTTTAAATGTTATAGAAAGAAGTCAGAATTTTGCGCGAAAAGCAACGACACATTTAGACAACAACATAATATTTCATCGTCTGCATTCCACCCTCTCCTGTCTCCCTATTGATCTTTCCTTTTTCTTCGTATGAAATGATTGAGGGTTTCTCTTGTACTGAGCTTCTTTCAACAGAACTTCTTTTCTAGCATTTTTTTACAAACATACTTCTCGTACTTACGTACCTAACTCAAAGTCGGCAGTCAGTGATCATCGAATTGTTCTCATTTTTTGTGAACATGGAGCCCATTCATTTGACTCTATTCAACATTTCTGAAAAGACTCTGGAGTGATATATTTTCGAAGAGAATTGAGAGAATGTTGAGTAGAAAAACGTCAACCGGTTGTCCACAAAAGCCGCAAAATTAGAGCTTGTATGTATGTACATGGTACTTTGATAATGATCCATGCCTCCTGCATACAGTAGTCATCTTCTGTGCTTCTATAGACAGGAGGGACTTTCCCTCAGTGTATTTTCTTTCTTTATTTGCATTATACGTTCAATTACAAAATTCGTGAGTGGTGGTTGTGGTGAGAAAAAGAGACGAATGATTTTTCCTTACATACCTTCGTTTCAGTTCGTTAGGGATATGCTGTAGTCACTCACGACTTTTCTTCACCACACTAAAGTCGATATTCAATTCAGGTCAATCTAGAAGTACATACTACTAGAATAGGTGGTAAGCTGCCTCGGAGAAATGAATGCATGTACATATCTTCTGCCTGCACCGTAAAATCCCAAATAGACGACGGGGTGTCCAATCTACATTAAAATGTTCAAGTACAGCTGCTCATTTGAATAAACAGCAGATGTAAGCATAGTTGGAGTGGTGTTTAAAAATGTTTCATCTACTTTTTTTTAGATTCTGGTGCAGCTACAAATTCAGAGGGAATGTCTAGTACAAACACACGTTTATAAGAAAGTGGCGCTTAATTGGGTATTTTACGGCATACTAACTTTCCCAGAGAATATGGACCTTCCACTGCAAACTATCACCTACACAATCACTCCCATATGTACGTGGTGATAATGAGAAAAGAAAAAGAACAAGTAGTGGTTCTTGTTGTGCTGTGTTCATATTATTATTATTACCACATCTAATAAAAGGAACATGTCATGTGTGTGGTTCCACTTGTGAGTGTGTAAGGAACGTAATACATTTACCCTTTTTACCAAAAAAAAAATCCCAAGCCAAAAAAAAAATCCAAGGAATTGGAGACACATGAGAGGTAGATTTCTATGAGTTCGCTACCATTGTGTGTGGTTCAAAGACAACGACAGGAAAAACTGTACAGAAATGAAAATATCCCAAAAAAGTGTATGTTTATTATATTTTTGTGACGCTTCCATCTATTGATGATGATGATTCTATAACCAAAAAGCAGTAGCTCTTTTTGGCATATTTGTAGAAGAGACAGAAAAAGAGAAGTCGGCATAGTGAAAACCTCTTCACAAGATGAGAGCCGAGGAGAAAGCGTTGGAGATCCCTTGTCGTGAAAACTGTGAAAGCCCGTGCTGTATGAAGATGAATTAGTTGTCGCAGTGAAGGAGACCTTCAATAAATTACTACATGAAGCAGAATGCTCAGATTTAGTCTAGACTCACACAACCTGCACATCCCTCTCGTTTTTATACAATAATGTAATAATGTTTCATTCAACTAGGAGAAGAACCTGCTTCAAACATTCCACATGAACTCCATAATAATGGTATGTTATATGACTACCGAGAAACTCACATTCTTGATGTTGTATACACGAAGCGAGCATAATATTATGTGAAAAACACACACTCTATCTTCTTCACAAATGCATTATTCACACCAGGATTGACTTTTCTCAACATACCTACAAGCTCAAGCTTCCGAATCCAAAATATTATCTACCGTAGTAGCTAACTAGTGCTATCAAAACTAGCCAACCCAAACATATGTGCCTAGCTGTTGTGATTACATAAAAGTGAGAGCAGCGCACAGAGAAAATCAAACGATTCCATCGAAAATCTTGTTAATGCTAAAAGCGACGGAGCAAAAATCGAGGACTTTCAGCAAAATCTAGGTGAAGTCTCAATCGTCATTCTGGTACACACACCAGCACCAGCAACATAGAGCAACTAAGCATGCTATCCAAAGATAAAAACGAAGTAAAAGCTCCTTGTGCAATATATCTACACAATGTGGTATTGAATTATAAATGCGCTCACACAACCGAAAGGGGTTTCAGTCAACTTATCTTGTCAGTACAGGTGGCGGGTGTGAAGTTTTTTTCTCGACACCAACAACAGTTACTAATCTCCTGATTTTTCACTGCCGATAAACCTACTGCTGAAAATACAGTACACAGAAACATACATCGTTTTTCTCCAAAAGTCAACACATTATCTTAAATAAAGATCATAAATACAACATTTATTTGTGTTGCACAAAATTCAAACGTACAAGTTTAGACTAACATGAAGAAAACGAGAAATATAGTTGTTGGAAGAAGAGATTGGTTGTTAAAGAAAGTTGCATCACGGTCTTTTCTCCAAAGATTCTTTTCTTTTATTTCATTCAGTTCTTTCGAACTGACGGTCTTGGTATGTTATCTTAATTTACAAGATGAATGAGAGAAAGAGAGAAGCTGCTCCACATCTTCAAAGTTATAATGAATGTTTGTCTTTAATGGAAGCTACCGTGTCATTCCTATATATGAATGTATATGGGTATATTTCGTTCCATTTGAGAGACTTTTTTGCTTCACTTATCAATATACACAATTCCATGTCCGAACTCCGAACGTGTTCCTTTTTCTAGTGATGAAAGGTATATGGTTTGAGCCGAAGCAATGATTAGTACACTGGAAATGATAGAAATACAAGTAAAAGACAGTCGCACTCCCACACGTTTACACAGAAAGACGGGCTTTCACTCAGACACTACGATTTGAGAATTTTAGTTCCTTATTATTACCCTTTTTGACAAAACGAGACGCATCAGCAAATCAAAAAGTTGAAATTCTGTAGAAGCGCGGAGTGAATCGATTTCTGGAACTACACCAGAAATCATCGGGAATATCAAAATAAGTATATTTGAGGTATGTATTACTGTGTTGTAAATCGAGCTTCTCCAGTTTGAAATAGGGGAAGTGGTGCTAGTCATTTGCTTTTAATGTCTTTTCACTTTCAAGGGAAAATTGTTTGACTTTAGTTGTTCATTATATATGTACATTCTTATACTTGAATAAAATGGGTCATAATTTCTTTGTTTGGTTTTGGCACATGTACTGCGTTGGCTGCAATAGACAGCAGGTGCATTTTTGCATTTAATATGAACATCCGCTTTTTCATCGCTTTCCTATTGTCGCATAACACTTTGGAATTCATGAAAATTAGAGATTATTTCCCTGCTGATCTCGCACTATTTGTTGCCGTACCTGTTCTTTATCAATAGAAGCACCAGTTTGGCTCAAATGGGATATCATTTTATAAAAAGAATCAACTATCAAGCAGTATCAAACTCTAAATCAAAATCACTATAATATCTGCTTTAGAGACATAGTATAATAAATAAATTATTAACCTTTAGCAAAAATTATTTAAAAAACGAGAAACATTGAAAGAGTTTCCTTATTTCTCATGGTATATACATTTTATTGAAGGTGCAACTATTATTGAAGCTGTTTCACTATTCACCAGGTATTCATTAAATCACCGGATGAAACTGCATCAATGTATATAAACGTTAGTTTTATTTTTATTGCCATCTTGTATTGTGAAAGTAAAAATTCGAACAATGCCCATTTATTTGCAGAACTGTTCGTTCTATTTCTATTATTTTCTAAAAAGATACTGAAAAAAGCAAAAGTCGCCAGTCTTTCTTTCATTCCAAACAATTACCAAAAAATGTTATATCACCATAAACTTAAGGGAGCAGGACATGTATTAAGCCGTTAAAAACTTGCCCTTAAATCCAGAGGGAGTTATTGTAGTTTTTTGACCATACACCAAAGTCAATACCTGGAAAAATTCATTTTGACAACCCGCATGTATGTCCACGTACCGAATCCAATTTCCCGTTTCCTGCAAGCCGTAGTCTACATGTATAGCATGTAGATATTTGCACATATACACAGCATAAATGTGCGGAATACAGGAAAGCAATGTCTGAACGAGGTTTGCCTTATTTCAAAGTTCACTGCACTATATAGATGAACATACAAATGTATGATTTTCGTCTCCGCGTCCGCACCAACCTCCCCAGGAGTACGTGCTTTCACCCTACGGATGTGCAAAAATACTCTTACGTTTGCTTCTTTTTGAGAATGAACAATATTATATTTTTATATTGTATAAGATCTCATGTGTGTGTGGCTTTCGTTTCGTCACCACTACTTCTCCAACATTGTAAACTCCCTTTTCTCGTTATTTTTGAATCGTTTTCCAATATACGATTTAATGGACGAGCTCAAGATTGGCACAAACATTAGGAGACAGCTGGCGGGTATCCACTTTCTTGCTTCACTTCCTTCAGAAATCACCACTTTCCTATTCTTTTACCCACATAACCATACTACTATACACACAAAAGGCGAAGAGAAGAAGCGAAAGAAACGAGAGGAAAAGAAGAAAGAAAAGGCTGCATTACGACTATCAAATTGTATTTTCTCATATAGGATTCATATATGAATTCTTAAATTTAAACGAGAGAAAAAGACAGGCGAGTCCACGCCTGGAAGCTGAAAATAAAACAGTAAGCGTTTTTCTATTAAATAGACGCTTATTCACTCCAGCCTTCGGCACCCTTTTCTTTTCTGATTTCAAATCTCCATTTTTCTCCTCTCGCCGTGTACAATAGAACAGAAAGAAGAAAATCACTTAAATAAAATTAAAAATGATGTAAAAGTGGGCTTCGTATATCATGCTGGCTCACACTTAGGCATTAAGAGTCTACACCATCTACCGCGTAGCGTCAAACGTCTCAGTACTATAGGAGCCCGTTTCCTCGTATAATATGCAGCTTAATGGGAATGATCAGTTGCTAGTTTTTATTGTGGATTTTTCTGGGCACAATCATGAAAGAATGTAATCTCCCCGCTCTCATTTTTTATAGAACAATTGACATTTTATACATCCCATGAAATGTACATCATACGTATACCTTTTGATACTTTTATGGTATGTGTGTGCTCAAACCACTCTGGATTTTGGATCCGCCTTCACTATTGCGGAGCGATCGGATGAATAGGAAAAGAGAAGAAGAAGAATGAGACCGTCATGAGAAACGAGATGATGATGTTCGGAGTGGTCTTTCCACTAGAATGAGGAGGATGATACTATATATACTATTATTTCTGCTTTCTATTGTACTATAATCATCACGTAAAGTAGAATAGACATATACAACACACACGGATATGTGGAGATAGAGCTTTATGCATCGTCATCCATATATGAATTGAGAGCGGAACTGGTGGTTCAAATGGATGTGTACATTATGCATGCATATAAAATACATGCATGTATTACATGCTACTGAGTAGGAAACTAGAAACGGGAGGTCTGGGAAATGTCACATTAAGCCAGTTTGTCCGCAGTATTAATGTCTTCTGCTTTCCATTCAAGTAATTCTGCATTATGTACATACATACTTAAATACGTCGAGGTACTTGCAATCTTCCAGCTAGAGACTTATGTCCTTACGTTATAAGTGCGTTATAAACTTGCATATACATCCATTTTATGGAGGAGGACACTTATAATCAAGTTCTCTGGTCCACCACGTTCTATCACGCTGCACGCTATTTTAAACACCCGCTGAATGTATTATTTTCTGTCGTTACGTTATTGTCATCAACGTGGTATCTCGACAGAAAGAAGAGATTCCAGCTACACTTCGAACGGTGCGGAACCACTGGTAGTTAGAGAAGGATCCAGAAATGTATATATGTTAATGATACGGAAGGATGACAGTGGCCAGCGTAAGTACTTTTTCTGGAATACTGATTCAAAAAAGGAAATCCCTATATTTTATGTGTTCAGTGCCTGTTTGAGTCGCGTGGTACTGTGTTCTTCGAGGAATATACATGAATGAAATTGAATACTCGGTGAATACATTGGTTTGTGCATATAATAAACCCACCAAGTGAAACACTTTCTTTTCCAAAACAAACATTCGGTTTCACTAACAAAAGTTATACATTTTTGAGACACGGGGTATAAGTACACATAAAAGAAAAGACACACGCATTCTGAATATCAGAAGCAGGCAGTAGGTGCACTCATCACATTAAAAATTTATGCTTACACTCACAAAGATACAATTTACCATAATTTCATGTGCAGTTTTTATAACGAGCAAGTACATAGAATCACTGTTTTTTTTTACATTTAGTATAACATTACACTCTTCTCATTTAATGTGCTATTGCTGTGCTCATGCAATGGTCTCACCAAGAGATAATATTTGTGTTTTATTACTTCACTTTCTAATCGTAAGTGATGTTCTCATTCATGAAAAAACACACCATTAAGAATTCAGTACTTTCTCCGTGGTTTAAAACAATTATTTTTTCCTGTGCAATCATTGCAAACTGGTATTATCATCCCATAAAAATTCCGCTCAAGCGTAAGTTTTCAGATTTTTATTCGTTTTTATGTGTTTAAAGGACGCTAGTATGTGGCTGCACGTTTTTTGTTTTGATGTAGAGACCTTATTTGTGTAAGCATAAGAGAAGAATGTGAGGAACGGAAATGGCAATATATTATGAAAGCGGTAACTGCAAAAAGTGCAAGGAATAAAAAAGAAGTGAGGAGAGAATGCCATTACACCTTTCTCTACTTTGCACATTTTATTCTCCAAAAGCTTTGCAAAGGACAGCAAAACTGTAAAGAGAAAAAATAAATGGGTTGTGGTGCATGATGATGAGTGTAAAGGAAAATGAAGACGTGATGCAGCTTGAAAAGTACCATAATGCACTACAACAAGCACATAAAATTGTAAGATAAAGTGTGGCAAAAGGCATCAACAATACTCTATACAGTTATACTCATCATCTGAGGCAGGAATGTACACAATCAAAACTTCACCCAATTTTTTTACCCAAAAGGAAATACTTTTTTTATATAAGCTTTACTTTTACTCCATATTTGTATATTGTGTTGTTTTTATACTCGATTGTGGGAGGAGAATTTACTTACTGGAGAGCGAAAAGGAAGGGAGAGAAGATATGACGGAAAGATTTCTCCAACGAGTCGGATACGAGAAAAGAGTGATCAAACTGAATACACAATAAAAGAAAAAGAAAACCCTTTTTAGTTTACCCACTTAAAAGATTCAAACGTAGCCAGTATAGTATGTTGTTATTTGCCTGCCTGTTATAGAAAAAAAAGGCATTTAATTTTTTTTCGGTTTTGAGCTTCTTTTTTGAGCGGTGCGGTAGTGAATGGTCTATTGCATAGATAACATGTACATCGAGTAGGCCTGAGTATTTGGAAGTTGGACGAAAGTTAGTATTTACCACTAGATGAATCTTATTGACTGATGAAAACCTCAGATGGGCACAAAGTATGAGAGCACATCGCTGCAGTAGAATGGTATGTTATGTTCGTTGTAGCACAAAAAGATATGTTGTCTAAAAACCCGTCCGTATCTATCTGTTTGTTGTTTCCTGAGCTATCCGCTTGGGAAAGAAGAAAAAATTCATACAAACAACAACTACAAAGCAAACGGCTGAAGAGGGGAAAGAGAGAAAAAAAAATGAGAAAGATGTGTGTTAGCTTTATATGGGAACAGTTGGTGGTGGTGCATGTCTGTCGGTTCTTGTTAGAGATGTACATAAAATGTAAAGTTCCAGGGAAAACTATTCTACAACTGTGAAAATGTTATGCTCATTGAGAAGGAGAACGAGTAGACAGACTATGCTGTAGTAGTGATGATAAAAAAATAGAGACAGGGCTATACGACTAGCTTTATTCTGTTCGGGTAGAAGTGGTTGTGGTATTTTTCGACCTTGGGCCAAGATTCGTTGGTGGAATACATATTTTACAAAATATAGGTTACACAGGAGGGCTAATTTTTAATATTGCAGAATCTCTGCATAACGCAAAAGGACAAGATTCATACAGCATATGTGCACAAAACTATGACAAGGATTGTCAAAATTAATAATTGTTATAACCATTCTTGCCACAGTGAAAAAAAAAAACAAATACTGTATGCATACTGATTTTAAAACCTAACCACAACTTTGATTTCATCTGACATAACGTATCATTCGCTGAGCTATTTTGAGTAATGAAAAATAAACAAAGGTAAATTCAAATTGTTGAGTCAAACTTGACTATCACCTCAAAAGATTTCCTAGCAAACTGAATACAAAAACTCTTTCTTCTTTTTCCTAATGCGTGTTTGTGGGAATGGTTCATAGAAGAACGCAACGTAGAGTTGGAAATAAACCTCGTGGGAGTGCTACTGTCAGGTACATGCATAATGCATATAAAATGAGAGGAAGAATGGGGGTTAGCCCATTAGTTGGTGGAGAAGTCAGATTCATTTGTATCTTCTCATGCTGATGCTACTGCTATTGAGAGCACGAAAAACACCCTGCTCCCATTTGCCATTATTACCGATGTGATGATTCTAGAATGAGAAAACGAAAGTTTGACGAAGGGAATTAAAGAAGCTGTGTTGGGCAGTCACTGAAGTCTGCATCAAGAATGTTACCTTCCCTTTTACGTGAGAGTAATTATTAAACAGCGGATGTGCAGAAACCCTTTTTTTCCTTTCTAGGAGTGGCTCATTTACAATTTAACGTTTTATGCTAAATAGCTAAACGATTAATAATTAAATAGTTCATGTAAACGAGCATTTGATAAATCTGGCGGATCACAAACAAAGTTACTTTTTTCCAGGAATCGAGTAACGTTTTGATGATATTTTGCCAACAACTTATGCTTTGACAATAATAAACAAATTATGGAAAAGTAAACATGAAAAGCTGATTGATTGTGTGTGAAATAGTTTGAGGGTACCTTTTTTAAAGGATTTAGGTAAGCTAATATGTTCATGCCTATTCTAAGCAAAAATTTTCTTTTAGCATGCAGAGTTGTTATATTTTGAACGATAATATTAAGATGAAATTACTTATCATTCACCATCAACCTTATCATTTTTTTTCTTTTAAGTAAAAATATATTATGTCAGCTATAATAGTCTGTTAGAACCCGACACAAAGTCTTCCCAGAGGGAGCTTTTTTTTGTCAATAGCCATGCCGGACTGCTGGCCTTCCATAATATACCAATTCTAACCCAGTGTGCAAATCTAATGGCACCATATACCGTTATCCTTTTTTTCTTCTTTTCTTTCGTTACTCCCTGCCTTTGCTCCCACACATTTCATTTATTGCTCACAGTTTAGTGCATTTACTTGGATATTGACTATCTATCTATCCGTAATAAAAGAGACGGGGATAGTTCATCCTTTTTCTCGACAGATTGAGGGTAACAGATGTGAGAATCAAATAAATGACCAAACACTATTGGCCAAGTATTTTGAAAGCAGAGGGATGTAGCGGAGCGGGCTCTCTTTATTCCCATATTTTTATACGTACTTTCTTTTCGCACTGCTTTTTCCTTCAGGTTTAACTCTAACCACTGACTGTGGTAGTAACAGTGCCGATCTTGTCCTGTCCGCCTTTCTCGCATGATTGCATTGTACTCTGGTTGACTATATGCTCAACCAAAACATTTCACATGAATATGTTTCAGATAACTATAATGAAACCTATATGGGACTATGACTATGCTTGTTTTGATAAAATTTGTTATAATTTAACCAACATTGACAACGGCAGTCTTTATCCAGCCTTTTCCCCCACATTTTTATCAGAATGCACGGCAAATTTTACATTAAGTGAACGCAACTTTTGTATACAAGTCGAGTTGTGCAACTATTTACCAAAGTGAATGCACACTGTGGCCAAAGAGTGGATAGTCGTAGTGCTATCCGTTGATCCCAGAAAATTGTTGTTTGTAATGTGAGCAATAATAATAATAGTATAGTTTCATGCTATTTAGCTTCAGCCATGAGATGAACAGTAAACTTCAGGCTCTGCATTCCACTGTGGAAGAAAAGTAGCCCTTAACCCCATTTTCAACTATACCAAGGATCCTTGCTTTCCCACCGCCTTCCAGTTATTGTAATGGAGATTGTTGTGGCTAGCCATTAATTTAAATTGGGCACCGTTTGCCTTACCAGCTTGTCATGCAAGGTTTGGAATTGAATTGTTCCCAAGTTCATCCTTAAACGTTGGAGGTAGTGCCGTTTTTTCCTAACTGCATATTCACACAATTAGTATAACGTGTCGACTTACTTACAGTTGTTTACGTTTTTCTTTATGACTGTTTGAAAAACATCAGAAATGAGATAAAAATCGCTACATTACACATCAAGTTTGCCCATCCAAAAAAAGAAAAGCGATATACAATAGTGCCATATATTCCGCGGAACTAGAGACGTCAAGTTTACAGTTTTGAATCATCCTTTGTAAGGAGCACTAAAGCAATGAATGTACGTTGTTATTAAACATTGAATGTTTTTCAGCCAAACTATGAATTCCAGTGAGGCCTAAACAATAAGCTTGGGTATTATAACGTACAACGAGCACATTGACACTGTGCATTATTGTTCACAGTGGACTTAATTGCTTTTGCTTATCATCAACATAAAATTTTGTTCTCTTTTCATGTTAATGTTTGGTTATGCAAATAGTCATAGTACGCGTATGCATTGTACACCTCGAGTGAGTGTAAGTATACAATTATTTTTTTAACCGAGATATCCAATTACTGATGACTGTATATTAACAAAAGTATTTTTTGGTTAGATTGTATGATAATCTTTGGATAAAATTTTGTTAAAAATATACAAATGTGTAGAAAGGGCATGATTAGAAAAATGGTATAGGCTTTACCGAGAAAAATTAAGTTGTTCTACTTTCTTCCATACTTCGATAAAACCAGCTTTCTTTCTGTCTGAATTAAAACTTTCTCGGAAAAAATTAGCAACCCGTTAATGGCAAAACGTGAAGTCGAAAGAACACCTCGACAGCAGCATGCTCTTCGTAGTTTTCTGCAGGGTGTCGTTTCTCCCAAATTAATATAGTGCGAGGGGGAATGTAATGAAGGTCTTGTGGTAGCTGGATTAATTTTCTTGGCCACAATTCCTCCAATACTCCCATCCGTATAATAACACGGGAAGCCCCTTTCTCATTCTTTTTAGTGGTTTTCTCTATAGATTAAGAGCAAGGACCCGGAGGACCCTTAAAGAGAGCTCTGGAATGGCTGAATCCAAGACATAGACAAAGGGATTAGCTCCGTGAGCAAATTCGTACTCTTCGCATGCCTTCACATTTAGGTCTCCTGTGAAAAACAAGAAACTTGGTTGGATGGCGAAAAGAGTATCTGTCTTCTTGTGAAAGCTCTATACTGTTTTGTGTGAAAGAGACACAAGAAAAATACATAATAGAGGAAGAAAAAAGACAAGACGCATTCCAATTCAAGCTCTAGATATAAGGCCAAAGGCAAACTTTGAAAACAGGAAACAGAAGCGATGAAATGGTATAGCCCATCGTTACTACAAAAACGCAACGACTAATAATGGGAGCCAAACTAGCGTTGAAGAAGCACTGAAGCCAAACCACATGCACATTTATGCTACTATAAAACTTACTTTGTACAGTCCACCAAATAAATTGTGTGCATCCACATAAACATAATTTGGAAGCATATATTTGCTCCTATTTTATTTGACTCGCTATGTTTACAACAACAAGAATGATTCGGATGCGGTTCGGGTGGTTGAGTGTTTTGTCTTGGAGGTAGCTCTTCCATTAGTACGACAACACGGTTTTCCACTAACAGTTTTACACAACCCTGCCTGCCGATGCAGATTCAGACAGAAGAGTTCTTGAAGCATCCTTAAGTAATATCCTATACAACTTTGTGTCTATTACTTTTAGGTAATAGTGTGTGGAAACGTGGGTTATGGTAAATATACCAAATCACCGTAAACCCCATTCATAGAACTCATCGAAAACCTTTTAGCCTATTCTATTTTATTATTTTTTTTCATTTAAAACCTGTTAACAATTTATACAATAGTATCATCGTCGCTGTTTGGCATCTGGATCTTCAATTAAAACAGCAATCCATTTTAGTTGTACACTCACATTCACTGATGAACTAAACCGGAAAACCTTTTCATTATATCTAGGAAATGGGAAGTTCTATGTCGGCTCGTAACAACAAAAAGAAATTAGCCGAAGAGAGGCAAAAACCTCGTTTCAGGCTATACTGACATAAGAGAAAACTTTCGAGATTGATTGTTCAACTTAAAGCAAACTCGCTTTCTGAAACATCAAAAGTACGTGAAGATTAAAAACTTTTTGTTGCTGGTGTATAGGAGGGCATATACTTTGTCCATTCGTGAAAAGCGTTTTTACATGGAGGTTAAACATGAAATTGCCGATATATATTTTTAAATATAAGTTTATATCAAGCATAATAAAGTTCGTGCAATCAAAAAATATTGAAGATGTTTCTGTTATCTAGATTACCTTGATTCGTGAGAAGCCTTTCTCTATAGGGCTCCTACTCATTGTCGCTTTTTCCAACATCTAATTTCATATCTGAAGAATCATTGCTTTGAGACTTGGAGTGAAAATAAAACGATTTTGGGCTATCTCTATTCCCTCATCTCTTTCATATTTTTCGTGTCTTATCATTTGAATTCCACTTCATTGCAATAATGGTCTCCATTCTAACTCCTCCAAAATAGCTTTCATGTCATATAATTGGGCATTACATAGTTTTTCCTGAATTCAAAAACGAAAGTCTAACTTCATCAGGATCATCAACGTTTCCATTTTTGGGTACCTTCACTCTCAATACAAATACGTGTGTAGACGCACGTAGACGTGGAACTTTAAGAAGCAGCCAGAGCTTCAAGTACCGTGGCATTTATACAAAGCAGTATTGTTATTCGCTAGAGGTAATACTAGGTTGAGTGAAAATATGTAGTTTCATCTTATCTGTGTTATTTTGTCGTGAAATGAAGTGCTCACTCAATAATATGACCATCAGCCCCTTAATTCTGAAAGCAGAGCAGGTAGAAAGGGAAATGAGAATGTGGATGAGATCTGAAGGTGAAGTAATGATTTTTCTAGCCAAGATCATAACGTTTTATACCCGTTTTAAGTCTACCCTGTGTACATACTTTTGAACTGGCATTGGTTACAACATCGTCATGATTAGCATTATCATGACACAAGATATAAAAGTGAAGTGAGTTTTCCATTAAATTAGTAGACAAAAAGCAATGTAATTCCAGAGGAACATTGGTTTACTCAACTTAAGTACGCAGAGCATCTCCACATCTCATTCCCTTTTTTCTCTTTTTGGGATAGGTACGTATGGAAGCAAAACATGTGCGTTATTATGCTTACCACGTATCCTATGTAAACTGGAAACCGTTTCCTTTGCAAAGAATCCCATCCCAGCTATCTCCTGTTTTCCTTCACTCTCCTTTTTGTCGTATTTATGTGACTAGTGACTACGGTTAGGTACGTTATACCCAAAACTATATATACATACTTTTTTCGCTACAATATCCCTTTTCCGTCAACTTGCATTCTGTTGCTGTTGTCGTCGTCATTTTCCTTATTCTTCTAACTTGCCCTCTAGGAACAATAGTAATGTAACTTGTTTAAGAGATGAGAATGAAAAAGTCCACCTCTCTCCTGCCTGACTCTCTATTCACATATTAAACCTCTATTCATGTCCTAACAAGCGTAATAATAGACAGTGTGTATAATATGTGTGTATACATTGTACCATAAATGTGACCAGACAGTTTGGCTGGGTGAAAGAGTGTGTGCATCGCCTCCTCACATTACTCGTAAGATAGCTGTAGTAACATGTAAAGAAAGGGACAGGCATTGGGGAGGTGGTTGGTTGTAAGAGTACTTTTTTCTGGATAGATAGATGTTTGTAATCTTGAAGAAGACGAAGTGAATTAGAACAGGAGCAGAGCAGTATACGAAAATAACAGGAAGCAGTTCTGAATCCCTCGCAGCTAAAGCTCAACGATATACATAGGCACATTACATAGAGCAGTTAGTAACTAGTGACTTTCTCCACGTACGTGGAAGACGAGAAAGAAAGACAAAGAAAGTGCTTGGATTTTTCTATACATTTTTGTGAGCGGAAAAGATGTGCCAAAGCAAAAGCGTGTGTGTACCCACAACTTTCCATTTTATGGCCAGTCGTAGTGTTTCCCTAGACTGTCGTTTTCCCATTTCAGCACACGTTAAGAGTTGATGCTTCTCTTAAATCACTTGTCCCTTATAATACTTATTAGAGCAAGTAGCTACACTTAGGCAGGGCACTCATTCTTCACCTTTTTTGTTTCTCTGCTGCTGCTGTACGTGGATATATGCTTAGCTTAAACCGTTGAATGTGAGCTGCCGAGTAATAAGTAAGCAATATATGGCTTCTAATGCGTTCATCTTCTGGATGACGAAAGTGCACATTTTCAAGTACATAATATGGATATCTCTAGAAGTCTCTTGCGAAAACACATCTTCAACTCGAACTCTAGTACTGCGTAGCTTCTCAATCTGCAATAAGTCTTATGAAGGCCTCTACAATAGCGCATTCTTTGCTCGTCATCATTACTACCTCGTGTAGTAGTTCTTACAGCGACACGCTTTCTATAGTTCTTAATAATGATGAGAAAAGAACCAAGGTTTGTCTCAATACTGTATATAGTTTCCCAATTTTCTGAAAGAGTGGTGTTTCTTTTGGTTGTTACGCCTAAGGAGTGTTCTCGTATCTTTGTTCAACTCATCCTTCCATTTAGGAAGATTCCAAGCTGGAAATACTACTTTAGTCATGTTGCGTACTTTTTTTCCCCAACTTAGTAGTCACGAACCAAGTGATAGTCCTGATGATGCTGATGGTATCCATAATATTAAACTCACCTTCTATCTCGATACACACTGATTAGCCACTCTGAAAGGAGAGAGAAAAAAAGTTTTCTCTTTCGGCTGTTAAGTAGATGGGTGTCGTGATAGATATTTTAGATTGAACTAATAGTATTATGTATTACGTTGTATCCCATTTTCGTCTTTTTGAACGTCTTCATGAAATAGACTATTATAGAAAGACGATAGTAGCGATTCAAGAGAACAGCAACGAGTTTTCATTATTGCTTCTCTGTCAACTGGTAAAGGTGAGAGACAGATCTTTCTTAAATTACATGATGTTTCTTCTCTTCCTTTGTGATACAGTCAAGAACATACATATTGTCAAATCTTTCATGGTGAAAAGGAAAGTAATTTCGAGCGTAAAGAAAACATTTCTCAACTGATGATGTTGATGTGTGTTTTTGTTCGACTGTACTAGCAAAAATATATATACCTAGGCATATACTTTACAGATCTAAAGAAATCATCAACAGGAAACTGGAACAGTAGAAATGTGAAAAGTTTGGCATGATTGGTGAATGGAATAGGTAATTTGAGGAAGCAAAAATGTTTAAGGTAAGGAAATGAATGTAATTTTGTGTATACCATTATAAATAAGCTGCTAATTATTAAAGTTTTAAAATAATTATGTTTGCAACTGTCAAAACTAGAAAACTATCTTCAAATGAGTCTTTTATAGCGAGCATGAGCATAGCTCCTTTAGGCTGTGAAAAACGACATTCTTCTGGAAATGATTTCGGAATGCTTTTTACTGATTAAAAATACAAACAATTGTGACTTGTGTCATATAAATAGTTTTCTAGCTCTTGAATGAATGAAACGTGTAGACGAAGGAACGCAGTCAGCAGTTGCGACACCATTCTGACATGAATTTTTAATGCGACAGCACTACACATAAAGAAAATTTACTCTTTTGCATTTTCTCTTATACTTGGCTGTAACTGTGTTGTATGTGCTACCCGAGCTGAAACATTTGGAGTTGTTGCAGCATTTTTAGCTTTATACTGTGTGGAAACGTTTGCCTATTCAAGAAATACACAAAATAAATTTACTTGTCCCTCATTGCCAACAACACGTAGAATGAAACACTTTATTTCACTAGGCATCATGCATTACTCTCTGCTGAAATTAGGAAAAGCTTTGAAAGCTTCTATGCCGTCACAGCGGGGTGACAATAACGACAACTCGACTGACAAAGCGCATCAATTCCAGCAAAACGTAGTTGGTTCGTTTCCACCAATGTTCGCCCCTGTCGTTACTATGCACTGCCTGCAGCGACCGCCATGAATGCAAAAAGCTAACTCACCAACACTCCTCTGTCAATGATACTCCTGCAAAATAAGAAAAACTTTTTTTCCCAGCGACAAGGAGGGTACTTTTATACATAGTGACATTGACATTTTGTATCAGTAAGGAAGTTTTGAAGGTTTTTTTTTCGCAACGAAATTTCCTACGCCTGCCATCTCCACTTAACGCTGAATATACATGAGAAGTAATATGAGACAGCATGTATCAAAACAAGCCAACTTGTTTAACTTGGTACTGCGGTATGTAGTCAGTTTTTACTTTACTAAAAAAAAGTCGTCTGGGGGAAAATCTAATAAACTTTTTTTTAAATCAACGATATATAATATTTTATACTTACTACATGAATCGCAGTCATAAACGTTTATTGTATATATATATTTAAAGGTAAAACTTATATTTCCATTTAAACATGTATGTATACAAATATCGTGTAAACCGCAAAGCTAGTTGGTAAACATAATAAGAATAAACGTCGATATTCATAAAGAGAAGAACGAAACGCTACCAGTGTAAACGAAGTTATTTATATGTTTTACTTTCTAGGAAAGCTTAATACTTTAGTTTGCTGAGTAACTATAAAAATCTGCAATCAAATTCTTCTCTGAAAAATACCTTCACGAAGTCTCAAGTGACTCATTCGAATAATTTTATATCATTTCAATAGAACATTTACTGAGCTCTACATAACCATTTTGTTGATAAAAAAGAAGCATAAGTGTAAATTTTGATTGGATGTATTTATTTTTTACCAGTTCGCGGGATGTTGATTTTATGCTTTTATAATAAAAGTACGCCGTAGATCAACCACCCAAACACTATCTGGCAGACAAAGAAGAACATGATTTATAATGGGCATTCTAAGGAAAGTTGAATTTTGAGCAGTTTGTTGGAAATTGTATAGCTAACCATGCATAGGTATATATGTGCAGTATGCATAATACATACTCCTTTTTCACTTTTGAGTTTAAAAAAAGGTTCTTAACAAAAGGAGAAAACATTGAGTCTTTTGATCATCGTTGTGTGAGATGATGATGTATTTGCTGATTCATTATAGATTACCATAAGACTCTTTACTTTCCATGTTTTCAGTAGAAACTCTGAAGCGAATAAATACCACGAATTTCCTACCGTTACTAATAGCCTTGAAGACTTGAGTCAATTTTTTGAGTAATTCCAAATTTTCCAAGTTTGATCAAATATTAATTAGCTCTTCTTGTTAAATGTAGCGTTGAATGAAAGGGAGTTAGAAAGAAAAATTTGTAGCTCATGCGTTAAAGATAACTTTGTGCTTACAAATGAATTGAAATTGTGAAGAATATATCACCGCAAAAAACGTGTTGGTTTTTGAGTGTTGTACACATTTTCAAGTGACACACTTGATGTAAAAACAGGTACTTATTTTGTACCTGCACACGTTTTTTCTTTCATGTGGTACTAAGTAAAAAGTAACACACTTGATGTAAAAACAGGTACTTATTTTGTACCTGCACACGTTTTTTCTTTCATGTGGTACTAAGTAAAAAGTAACACATATTTTTAATCCATTATTCAAGAATACGCACACATGGAGAAAAGCAGGATGTATGTGATAATTTGTGAATACCATTACTCGGTATATGAAAAGGACCTAAAAAAAGTCGTACTGCTGCACGAAAGACTAAGCTAAGCCTGTTTTGTTCCATCCAAGGATACCAGAGCAAGTTCAAACTTTCACATGAATTTCGTAGTGACTATGTAGAAATCCGAGATTTTCATTCACTTAAGTGAGTAAATTAATTATCGAATCCATTTCACTCGCATTTTATTTGTATAGTTGCGTTTTCAAGTGACAATAAATGAAGAACGATGTATGAGCATGGAGCTTACTACATGAGTGTTGTGTTCTATGGAATTTTCATGTAGTGTGAAATTCATCTGACTGAACTAACTTTATTCTTGGTAAATCTCTGTATAATGACGACAAGAAGAGCAAGAAAGTTCGTAAATCATGCCACAGAGTTCACAATACTAACATGATATCCCTTATATGAACTTTGCGACATCATTCATTTATTCTCCTTTGAGTATAAAGGAGTTTTTTTTATCGTATGTAATATGTTCTAGTAATAATATAGACGTTGACTTTTACCTGTGTATAATATATTGTAAATGTATATTATTTTATATGTATTAGGATGAGGGAAGCTGTGGGAGAGAGCAAGCAAACAACTTGACTTTTTCCCTTCTTCTTTGCTTCTTAACAATATTCTTCCATTCAGCCTAGAGAGCTCTTCACTTTCCTCCTCAACCTAATTAAAGTCTTTCACATCCATGCATGTGTGATCCCTATCAAGATCCTTTTGTTCGGGAAGCCAACCATTGGTTCTTCACTTACCGAACAAGCTGCTGCTGAATGGATGAAAATAAATAGAAGTACGTACTTGCATCTAGCGCCTATCTGAAAAGGAATCTTTTAACTTTCTCACTTATTTTTTTAAATTTACATTCTATATCGTGATGGTATTTTATCTTCCTTTCTTCCCGTTCTCCTCACATTGAAAACCCTCATAATAATCTTACAATTCGTACTAATACGCCTAAAGGAAAAGTTCTTCTTTAACTGCTGCAGATAGTACATGGACTTGTTCAGGAAAAGTTTCCATACAGTACATCTATAAAAAATGGATAGATATAGAGAAGCATCTCATCGAATTCGTTGCCTCTTATCTTACCCATTCTCTTTATTGTTGGTATTGACTTGTTGGTCTTCGCTCTCCTCTTTTCTCCCATTTTTCTTCACAGCAGCACAAGGAGAAAAGCGGCTCTCTTTCCTTTCTCTCTACAACAGCTTCATTTGATGATATACGGCACTATTTAATCCGACCTCATCTACATTTTCCCAATAAAACCGCTTCCATTCAGAGAGGTATGTATACAAAATGTATACATATTGTGTCGACATACTTTTCACATTATATTAGGAATCCAGCACACTGTCGAGTATAATGTTTCCAGCCCTAAACTAAAAACTATGCAGGCATCACTCTAGAGCCTTTAGTTGCACGACGTGGCACGACCGCTGCGCTGAAAAAAGAAGGACGAGCTGGCTCATATCGTTCTTTTTTCTCCAATCGTGGTAATAAGAACTGAAGTCGCAAAGAAGTGAACGAAAAGAGAAGAGAGAGAAGAGAGAAGCTGCGATCAAAAAAATTGGGAAAAGATACGTCCATATACATTTCATGTGGTATACAGTTATGTGGATACTCTTATAGCTTTTATCAGTGTCTGATGGTAGGTTGGATGCAGTAATTTATTTATTTTCTAAGCCATAGACTTGTCTATTCCATGCCTGGCAGTGAGCAGACATTGAAAAAATAAGCTATTATAGTGTAGTTTCCTGAGCGTGGTTTCCAGGAGGCAGTATGCATGCGTGCAGTGCGCGCAAAATGAAAGTATATCTTCATGTGTATATCTCTCCCTATACGCAATATAAATCTATGCAAGATTCTCAACCGCGACACCATTCCAAAGTCTTCCCTTCTAGCTTATACGCATTTCCATAGTATAGTGCAGCATGGTTCGATGCTGGAATCTCCAAAAAGGCATTTAACATTTCAAGCATGAACTTTCTATATTCTCTCTGTTCTCTTGCCTCTGCGAAAGAGAAAGTCATCATCAGTGCAACTTCTCAACTCTGTGCAGCCAAAGCGGAATATGACACGACACGAAACAGGCAGCTAAAACCGATACTCTTCTTCTCTCATCTCTCCAACATTCTTGGTACCATATTTCTCATTTCTTATTTTCAATAGCTATGTTTTTCTTTTTTAATGTCATAAAGGGAAGACGCAAAGACTACCAGTTTAAATTGAGATCTTTTTTTGAAGACTCTCTTCTGGTGTCAAACAAAAATGTGAATTGAAAAAGTTGTTTGAGAAAGCATAATATATCGTTCTATCATAGTTCCATACAAAAGTCAAGTGGGTTATATAAGTAGAATAGAAAACAGGCAAAATTGTAGTTCCACAAGTCATACGATGTTTTCCTTAAAAATTTTGCTAGGAATATAATATTATTTTGGCTTTGTGACGCTGGAACTTGTTGGAGTGTACATATAAATATAGAAACTTCACTTTCTATCACGATACAAGTTGTTTTGTTGACGTTATGATAGCTTCTTAGTTGTTTGTAATAACTTGCTTTGCAGTTCTACTACTCCAAAGCGAAAGGCACGCTGCTGACAAAAGGCTTCTCAGAGCTACTAGCATCGTTCTAAGTAAAACAATCAATTCTTTAAGCTTATAACTGCCAACCGAAGATAATATTTTTATATGCGAAACAATAAAAGATGAATGAGTACGAGGGATATTATAAAACAAAAAAAAAAAAAAAAACCAGAACGAAAAAATCACTTATGCATTTTTCTTCCATTTTCTAACCATACAATGAACCGTTTATATTAGCTGAGGTAAGTCGAAGGAACAATGTGCTAATATTATGCATTATTTACATAACTAGACATACAAATATTCTCTTACATGCCATACAACATTAATGCAATAATATTTTGGCGAAATTGCTTAGTGGAGAGTAGATTCAGATATTGTTCGAGCACAGCAGTTTATCGATTCTGTCATGCTATAGTATATTTTTCTACACATTGTAGACATGCATACATTTATATATACGCACATCTAAGGAGAATGTGTGATGAGTAAGAAAAAACTAGTTTCCCGCATGTTATATTGAAGAAACTTAAATTTTGCATGCTGATTTGGCAAGACAGACAGCATTGTGCGAAGTTGGATGTTGGCGTTAAATGTAAAAGAATTCCTTGCGTCTTCCAAAATGAAAAGTAGTACATCAATGTGTTCCTGTTCGAGCTTCCTGGAATAAATGTTTGTCAGGGTATAAATTTGCAACTATTTCCACGCCATGTGAGTGTGTATAGTATTTATATTACTTCTTCCACCATGTACTTTTCGATAGAGGATAGTACACATTTTATGACCTACCGACACAATGACAAAAGCAGAATACTGGATACCCCCAAGAAAATGTATATTTAATATCGTGTGATTTTGACGCGAAACAATGACCAGCAGAAGTATTTTCGGACACGACAAAACTGCTCCTCAAAGTGACCATAGAATTCCAATGCGACAGTAACATCTGATACTACA
>JAQIXW010000602.1:0-27269 GCA_034700685.1 Willowsia buskii
CAGTAGACGCCGGGGCGCTTAATAAAGGGGGGCGCGTAATACCGCAGAGGCGTTTATATCAGATTTTACGGTATATACATTATGTTGATACTTGATACCTTATGTTTGTACACACTACATATTGGATGCGATTATGCGATGACAAAGAAAATGCTACTTCTTACTTTGGTTGTCATTTATAGACAATATACCAAAGATCATTAAAAACCGGTGCTCCTGGCTCCTGTCGTCTTTTTCACAGAATATTATATTGTACATCCGAAATTAAAGTTTACCCAAAAATTACAGTGAGAAAACTGACTACGACACTCACGATCAGGGCATTGTGCTTTATGCTGTATTCTTTCTCGTATAAAAACCCGATGACGATGTAGAAAATTTTTCAAGGTAGAAATGGGAGAATCTTGTGCAGATAGAAGAAACACCTTGTGCGTTACTTGTTACTTATGTTATATGCATTCTCTTGAATGTAGCTTCGACTCGCGTTAACGTAAAACAACGAAATCTGCCATTGCTGGAGCCATTTCAAGATGACGTCATTCGTGTCGTTGGAGTAGTGAGAAGGTGGGAGGTAATGCGAGCAACAAGAAGAAAAATTGCAAGTTTATAAAAAAATATTGGTATTTATAGATAATACCTTCTATCACGTCACGATACAAACTGAAGGAAAGTGGCGTTATTTTTGTCTTTCAGAAACTATATATACCTAGTAATAGTAATATGATTACATTTTGAGTGGAATTAGAGAATCTGAATGAATTATGACACTGGCATGATAAAAGTTCTTTATACGCACACATAGTGGTAGATTGTGAACATGTACATAGGTATTTTTTGTGCTACAGCAAATTGCGGACGTAAATGATAGTGCCTACCTATCCATGCGTATGGCATAATTTAGACAATGACGTTGACGCTATTGACTACTGATTATTGACTGACGTGAAAAGAAATGACAAGGGGCATCTTCGGCTCGTTTGTCGTTCTTTATGTATAAACAAAATTATCAGTGGCTTTCTCTACAATATTTTGCATTGTATGATAATCATAATATTGGATATACAAATAAGATACATATGTAAAGGTTGTGCACCTAATTAAGAGTAGGTTATTTGCTATGCATACCACTTTGCTGACAAAGTCTTCCGCATTCTTATGGCTTCTTGCCGAAAAATAATTCCAGAATAGACAGCATTGTTAATCATCCATTCTCTGTTGCCTGATACTGCCATATAATGTTTCCAATTATTTGAAATTTGAACGTTGAAAATCCTTTGCTTTGTGATATTTTTGTGTTCTAAAATTGAAAATGTATTTTTTTAAATCTAAGCTCGAAAGCTTCTCTATAAATTGTAGTACTGCAATTAAAATTAAGACAGCGATGATTATATTTTGAGTAAAATTAGAAAATCTGACTAAGCGATCGAATATTGACATGGAATTGAGCATTTTAACAGTTTAGTAAATAAGTAAGGTATGCTGAAGATTTGATTCTGGTCAAAATTATTAAAGTATGAAAGTAAAGTACTAGAATTTGACACAATATACAAATGCAATCTGAAATAGAAATACCTATGATGTGAATGGGCAATTTCGTTCATTTAATTCAAAAGGTTAGTTATGTGACTAATTTTAAGACTGCACTACTGCACACCTAGAACTCAATAGAAGGGAAAAAATCTAGAATGAGAATTTGATAATCATGGATTTCAATTTACTGATCTTGATCTTTAAGCTTCCTCTTCCTGCCAGTCGAGTTTGGCTATGTATGTAGTATGTTGTGTGTTATATGTGAATCTTGGCTTGAAAATTTTGAAGGGTTAATATTTTTGTATCAGGAAGTTGGCACAAATATGTTTTGTTCATTCTACTCACTACATATCGTAATATAATTTCGAAAGTATGTGTGTTATATGATGTTTGAAAGTAGTCTTCAGAGCTTTCAAAATTATGTATACATAAATATTTGACCGTACTGTTGTGCTTTTAATTAAAACATTTAACGTCATGAAGGGTAGCCATTGTATTTTCACACAATCTGTTGAGGCATTACAAAATAAGAGAGTTAAAAACTAATGACTCCAGGTTTGCGGTAAGCCCTGACAGTGCATAAAGTACGAAGACCAGAAATGGGACCTACAATTCATGAAAATTATACAAAGTGTCTGACTCATAATATATTACGGCGATTAAACTGAAACTCGGGTTACAGCTCTTGATACAGTAGGTAAATAGACAGTTGTTAATATATTTGCATTGATTGATTAGGTATATTATGCAGTTATAATACTGTTTTGGATATGCTTGACTGTCAAGTTTTGACAGTTTGTCCTGAGCTATCTACAAAATGGGAAAGGGAATACCAACTATTTTGTTAGACTCTCTGAGCTAATGCAATTATATTTATTACAATATTAATTATATTAATACGAAAGAGTTGCAAAAATAATGACAAATTAGAGAAAATCCGATTCATGTATACTTATTCAAGTTTTTCTCTTATCGTAACATGTTTGTTTTTTTGTAAGGGAGCCACTTGACGTGTGCATGGACATCTGCGTCTTTCAATGCCCTTGTCTTTGTACTTTTACCTTTCAGACTAGTAACATGCCTAATAGTTTCATTTCGGATGAAAAGAGGATGATAATTATTGGAACGCTTCATTTTTTGAATAACACTGTTTGTGTATTGATGCTTCTTGTGCCATATAGCATGTATATGATTATGGAATTTTCATCATTGTAAATACTTATTGCATTTTATATTTACACTGTTCTTTCTTTTTACCATCTACATTATCTATCACAATGTTTCAGCTGGGATAGTAAGTAGATAAAAGTTTCTTGCCAAATTTATTTAAAAAACATGGTTTATCTGAGTTGCTTACTCAGGAGTCTATAGACTATAGACACATGACTGGTGCCGTATTTTCAGCATAAGAGATTATACTCTGTTCGTTCATATAAATGTTATAGAAGGAAAATTAGCTTGCTCGATGATGGTGAATAATAACACATTCATAGCGCAGTACAGCAATCGTAATGTACATGTAAATAAGGATGCAGGCAGATACAAATCCAAATGATATTTTGCGTCTCATTTCTCATATACCTCATTTATGGGAAGCATTGACCAGTATTGCAGTTTTTACAAAAGATATTACTATACTTGAAAAAGATGATGTACATAACATAAAATTCATAATATGTTAAACTTTACGTTGACTTAAAACTTGATTTCGTTTGCATGTACGTTCATATACATCCAGGTAGGCTTTACGACTTAACTAGTAGAGATCATTTATGCACGCTATGAGTGTGGGTTTACGGAGGTTAATGGGCATGAAAATGTAGACGTTATCTTCTCATATTTCGACGTAATTCTGGTGATTTGAGATTTGAAGCTGAGTACTTTAGTTTTTTATTATACTTTATGCAGCAGCTACATATCATGCTATGAAGATACAGCAACAATAACAAGGTACCTACATGCATTCAGTCAGATAGATTCTGGTAGATTCACATCTACCAGAAAGACTTACACAGGGTATAGGGTTATCCACCTAACATTGTATTCAATTTGCATGATTATTATGATTATTAGTGAAGCGCATGTGGAATTTTACAGCTGTGAATAAAAATGAACATGTTTGCCAAGTTATATGCATATAATATAACTATCATTTTTTATTTGTATGCTAATGCTCATCTGTAGGTACTTTCGTTATGTTGTTGAACATCTTGCCTATAATATCATGAATCTGTACACGTACACAATCTATAATGCACTAAATGTGCTTACAGGATTGTAAAGTTACATGTTGTTAAATCGTATGATGTGCAACATATTAAAATAACATGTATGTGAATGTATGAGTATTTAGTGCAACTGCTTATGGTTATCTCTATAATGGAAAATCCGTTAAGGGGCTTGATTTGTAAATAGAGGAAAACTATGGGTTGAATGAATCATTAAACCAACATAACTCGTTTCGCTAGTTTTCCAATCAGTAACACGTACTGGGCTAATGTATTCGAGGAGGTGGTGGTGGCTGGGAACATGACTAGTTTTGCCGGCTGGTGGTTTTGGTGGCTTGCGATCTGGTATATAAGAGCTGAGAAAACTCTCAGTCTTCGCCGTGGTGCGGGCCTGAGTTGAATTTTGTTGAGTTCAATTCAAAAGTCCCAAAATCCACTGGCCTTGCCAGGAAGACCCACTATCACCGAGTCGAGCAACAACAATACCAGCGGCAGCAAAACTGGGATTTTTCCAATCTTTTTTATCTGAATCCCACTCTGGCGATTTTACTTTGTAGCCACGTACATATGCATGTACCTAGACTTATTCGGATTTTTAAAGAGCTCCCTAAAGTTGCTGCCGCCGACTGTTGACTCTTGGCACTCATTCCTTTAAACTTTTAAATACCCAGACTACCACTATACATTAAAAAATTTCTTGTGCAAAGAACCTCTTTCTAGTAAGTTGGTAGATAAACTTATTATCACTTTGCCCTCTGTCTCTTCTTTCACTTGAATCTCTTCCTTGCTATTCATTGCCTCTCTTCCCCTTCTCAACTGTTGATTGTATTGTATGCCTGCTTATCTGAAAGTAAAATGCACACTTACTTTCTGCTTTATTTTTACTCACGCACTTTTCTTTTATGTACCTGTTGTGTCTTCCTTAGCGGAAGTCGTAAATTCTAAAATGGTTATTGCGCTTTTGCTTTCAATGAACTTGATTTTTGTTTTGCCAAATGCACATTCCTGCAAGTCGTTGCATCGTTCCGAAATGCCATTAAATGGGACTGACAATGGCGGCTTTGCGCTGGCGTTAGTTTTAAGTAATAAAAATAAGAAAAGGTGAGGTAAGCGTGAAAATATATAATTTAGAATGGGTCTCTTGTATATTATACTGATTGATACGTAGTCTAAGCAAAACAGACCCTGGTAATAAGTAGTGTGACAGCAATAAGCGAGTCATTGAAGTGGTAACATACTTACCTAATTCAGTAAGTAGCTCAGTCAGGTGGAAAGTTTAGGGAAAAATGGTAATCAATTCGAGTCACAGCAATTATTTAGGAGCTCGTAAAATGTGCAGCGTCACAGGTGATAAACAATTTTCGGTACCTACAGAACCTATGTGCGCAATTCATCGCCATTATTCTGCGCACAGAGTTGCATGATGGTTCGCGAACAATATTGGTGTTTGTTCGTCTAAGGCAAACATGCAATATTCTAGCCATTCTTGTCGCTTGTTCAAATAGAAAGGAAGCCAACTCTTTGGTATTTTACGCGTGTATATATTGTGTATGGTACTCAGAGTATATAGTGTAGATGTTGTTGGTTAATGGTACTGCAGTAGTAGTTGAAGTAGAAAATAGTTGATGTGGAACGAATCTTTAAGTATAATGCGCCTACACAACGACAGAGTCATGCATACATTATTATGGATTTAGCGAAAGAATTCTATCGTTGTTTTTGGCCTGTAATAGAGAATGGAATTATAAAAAGAAGGTATCTTAAAGCAAGAGCTTTTTAGGTCAGGCTATTTTTGGAAGGGCTCTCATGTGACCGTTATTTATCCTAAATACGTTCAGCTGCATTAACAGTTTTTGTAAATGTGTGGTATTAGACGCTATAGTCAAAGTTTGAAGAAAATAAGTATGTATGTATTTATTATTTACTCGCACCTCAATAATAATACTTTGGCATGCATTTTTTCTTCTATCTGTATCATTTGTATCCTCATCCACTTTACTTGGCTGTGGTAGTATTGCCTGTATTGTAGATGCAAGTATTTTTCTTATTTATACGAACTATTTTATCATCAGATCAAAGTATTCTTTATAATATGATATTCAACGATTATCAGAGAGTTTGTCATTGAGTTGTCCTCCTTGCTAATGTACCAAATACATAGGTATACAATCACAGTTGTTTTTTGTGCTCGCCGATGCGTTGTTCGGCATTTTAAATTTGTGTAAAGTATTATTCACATTCTTGTCAACTATGTACCATGATCACCATCAGTCGGAAAAGCAACGGTCGTAATATATTTGCTCGTTTTTCGTCTGTTACTTAAAATCGCCGAATTTCATAGCTAGATGCGCTTGCTACTGCAGTAGTGTGTAGAATCTCTTTAAATTCAGATACCTATCTATATATTTCCTTGAAGAGTTTGATTACACAATGCATTACATTAGGCTGATGATGAGGATCGTTTTTATCTCTGGTTTACCAAGCAGTGTAACCGAGATGAGTTTGCAGCAGACAGCATACTTTAAACGTTTCAACTTCAGAGATAACATGGAGTTTTTATGTTTGGTTATGTTGTATCATTATTACTTTTTAAAAAAATTTGCTGCTCTGACGGATCACAAGTTTTGTCCACAAAGATAGCAATTTTCATATTTGCAATGAATGGACGTAAGCAGAATAGCGAAGGGTTTATTTAGGATAGGATGATCGCAAATGTATACCTGTGTATTTTACGAATTACAAGAGTGCAAGTAAAGCAATATGAATGGTTATAGTCAAGTGGTTTTTGTAGGAATATAAATGTACTACCTCACGCTTCACTGTCGTTAGTATTATACTGTATATAGGAAAATTACTGCGAATGGGGATTTTCGAGGGATTTTTATCCTCGATCCTTATATAAATGGCCATTAGCTAACAGGTTTCTCAAGTATATGATGTTAAGAATGTGTCGATTGGCTGGCCTATTCTATCTCTTGCTGACGTACGAATCTTTGTGGGTGTTTTGAGGTGGACTATTAATGGGGGCAAATCATGTGTCAAATGTACTTGAAGACAACAGCAAAGTAAAGAGGATTATTATGGATATATAAGTTTTCAGCATGAAATGTGTTTGTCCTGTAGCTGTGTGGTAAATTACCAAAAAATAATCGCATCACCTCGCTTAATCAGTATTCAAACAAAACAATTTCACAACTTGTATGCATTTGATTTGGCCAGGCTATGGAAAACACGCCAAATATGCTATTTCCAGATCAAGATGGTTTAGAAATTCTCTTGAGTGTTTTTGCTATGCCCTCTATCTCCGTATTTCTTTTTTAAAAAATTAGAGAATCGAGTATTCGTGTCGTTTTTACATGTATACAATCTTTTGATAGTAAGATTGCAATTCTTGATATTAATGGAATGATCATGATGATTATATGAAGGCTTATTACCATTATGCTCGCGAGGCAGTAAACACCAGAATATTGATTTGATTAGAGAAAAATACGTACTTTCAAATCATTAAAAAATAGTCTGATGTGCTCAACAACTATCAAATGCGTTGTGAAAATCTGTGTCTAGGTCCCAGGTCAGTTTTATCGACGCAGACGCTTCCAGTTTCTTCTAAAGTGCTAGGAGCAGTGTCTTGAAATGCTAAAGTTACTCATAATATCGATCCAGTCTTTGTTCGTTTTGATCCTGAGCATTGTTGAGAAGACATAGCGTATTCATGCATATACATATATTTCATAAATCATTGCTAAAAAAGATATTTCCAAACTTATTCAAACGTCTGTAGTCTGTAGACTAACGTAATTCTCCAAAAAGTAAGTCGGAGTAGTTATGGCCTTAGGGAAAACGATATTATTGTTCGTGCTGATTAAAATGCTATATAGGGTACAACAAAGGCTTTTCGTTCCACGTCCATGTAAACCTGAGTCACACTACTGTACTGAAAATACTCAGAAAAGAGATTTGGATTGATTTGAGACGACCTGTTAAAATCCTTGAAATTACTTCTTTGATCCTTCTTAGAGTGAACTTAACAGCTGGCTTGGCTTCTTTTATGAAAGTTGATGGCCATGGACCATGGATCATGGATAGATGGGCTACAGAAGCTAGTTTAGGGTTTTGTTTCAACAATTCAATTGAATGGACTATTTATACTTACTTATATACCTACGATGCATGCAGTTAAATAGATCTTGTTGTTAACATAAATACAGCTGCAAGTGCAAAGTATAACCCACCAATATTTTACGCACGTAGAAAAAAAATGTATAATGCATCCTGTACTTCTCAATCTCAACGCAGAAAAATATTAAAGAAAAGAGTTCATATTATAAAGGGAGAAATTACAATAAACCTATGTAGTATGAAGATGATCTGATCATGCACTTGGGTAGTGATTTTTATTTGAAAAGGCTTATTTCGTCGTGTTATTGAAAGGTGAAAAGGGGAAAGTATGTGGCCGTGATAATGAACACCCATGCGTATTCGATTCCATTTAAAGTTGACGTATTTGTGGGCAAAGTTGAGACCGGATTTTACGATACCGATGATTTCTTCAAATAGTGAATAAGTGTATAAAATGCCATCATAATTTTAAAGCTAAATATTTAAATTATTTGAATCCACCAACGACTGCCCTTATAGGCTAAAACATCATTGCATGATCTTTGCAGGAAAATCAGTAACAAACAATCCGAATCATAGTATTTTTGGTTTGCGAAATCATCAGATCAACCAGCGTCTACTTATTATGTTCTGCACTATCTGCACACAATTTGGAAACTAAACATGCATTGATACTTAAATACATCCTCTCTACATACGTGATTTGGCTGCTCATGAATCTATGTAAAAGTACGTTGTATGATCTCAGATTTGATCAGATTGGATAGGCTAAAAATTATAATAAAAATTGCCATGCATCTCTTTCCTGTTGCAAGCGTCTGTTCATATGTTCATATCAAATTATAATTATAATAATGTTGCAGATATACATATATCTTATATTTATCGTACGAGACGAGACGTTCAGCAATGGAGCGGAACAGAAAAAGGAATTGATTGCCTTGGAGTTATAGCGAAGTGAACGTGGAAGGTTATAATGATATCATGGTCATTTGGGATGTTATCCATTTTGGCTCTTTAGGTTTGTAGGAATATGCGTACCTATTGAATAATTATTAATTACCAATGCATGGTTTATCTTATGATTAATCTTGGCATAATGTTGCCGTTGGACTGACTTCAAATAGAAGGATTTGTTTTTGGTAAACTTAGTAAACTAATGTTTAATATATTGGCAAATGCAGAATGCAGCACAGTACAGATACATGCCCATTGCCCATGCTCACAGCTCTTGTTTACTTAAGCAATACAAATGTCCGCTTGAAGTTATTTTGAAGACAAAAAACTTCCCATTTAACTTGAGGTTCCAATAAAAAATAATCATTCCACATTAATTTAATGTAAACGAATGCGTTTGTGTCTTCATAATTATCATCATAATGTATCGAAAATATCTCAAATGTCAGAACTGATTTAATGATTTTCTTTAAGTACAAAAAAGAATCATGCACAGAAAAATTGTCGCTTTCATTGGTTAAAATTCATATGACCTGGATTTTTCAAACATCGGGATCATACTTTAGTTTATTTCAGTAGACTGTAGAGAAAGTAATGAACACAATGAATAATTGTTATATTGCAAAAAATATCTTTTACTTAATATAAATTAGCATAGTTGCTGCTTTTCTGGTTATGTCAGTGAATATTTTCATGAATTTCAGAAACAAAGACAATTGGTGTCCTGTGCCAGTCTGAACAAATTTCGGGCCTTTCTTCGCTTAATGATTCATTGAAATTTTTTCTAACGGTTAACTCACAGTTATGCCTTTTTGGACTCTGCTTACATGAATATGTGACTCCGAAGAATGTATAACATTTTTATATCACGCCACAATTGTTTGTAGTTTTAACATTTAACAGCAACGATAGGAATTTAATTGGAAATGGGTCATGCACTTAGAAAGTTTGCCCGCTGTTATAAAATAAATGGATGACGATGTTTATGGTAGATAGCTTGATAATATTTATTGTTTAATTTCAATTCAATTGTGTCAAGTTATCTAGTTTATGATTTCTAAATATCTAATATGAGCTCATGGTTCATCACTATTTTGCATGAATATACATGTATGCTCTAAAGTTGATGACTAAGGATGACTGATACTATACTGACTGTGCATACCTATATTATATCAAGGAATGTAAGGTATTACATAGTTTTACTCACTCGGAAACTGTAGTTCTTTGAAATTTACCTATAATAGTTGTGTTGTGACCGAAGTCAAGGATTTCGTCATGAAGTATGAGTAGTACGAAATCTCATATTATGTCATACTGTAATAACCATAAGATAACAGCGACATTTCTTCCGATTTCCCCATGTTTACAACCTGGAACAAGAGCCTGTTGCTGATAGTTTATTTTCGTCACGTTTGCTATCGAAAGTCCCAACAACATAAAACCCGGCAACGTTATCAGTGCTTCGAATATCTAGCTTCATAATAATTTTTGCTAAAACTTAATGTAGTATGGAAGTACTGGAAAGACAACTTATAGATTATCCAATTTACTACATTCGGTATTAGCTAACATCCACACTGAGAGACTGCTACTGCTGTTAAACATTCTGCAGACAATCCATTTATTAACGATTAACCCGAAATTAAGTCACGGCCAAAGTTACGACTTTTTAATTATCTGAATACGAATGATACAAACGCATAATACATAATATGAAATTGCAGAAAGGACGAAGGAACCAGTCCCGTCTTAATTGATGTGTCACATAACTTGTTTATGATTATGATTTTCTTATGCATTATTATAACATGTATGTTAAAGTTGTGAAATGTCATCGTTTTCGGTACTTTGTGGTGCTGATATAAATACACAAGAAAAATACTAAAATAAAATGTTCATAAAAATAACAATGAAATTTCACGTTTAAACGCTTGAACTATGTGAATGAATAATGCGAATAAAAAGCATGATTGTTGGAAGGAAGTTGAAAAAATCAATCATGGTTATCATCTTTTTGCTCTTTCTGCAATCTAACTTCTGACTAATTACTTTTTATTGGACAACGACAATACTTGTACGATAGTTTTTCAAAAATGTCTCTAATAACCTAAAAACATGATTGATTAAGTTTAAATTATTGTTTGCATTTAGAATCTTAAACAAATTCACTTTGACTAGGAAAGAGAATACGAGTAAAAGTGAATGGATTTTGAATGAATGAAGAAACAGTAAATGTGTTACTCCAATACAGTGCGATATATTATGTTCTATCAACTTTATAATGGGAATTGAGCAGACAGCAGCTTTTCAATTTATTATGCTGTAGTGAAGATTCATCATTCTTTCTTGCAAAATCATCGTCCTCTCACTCACTCATTATGAAAATGTTCGCATAATTTCATTGTATGAGAAAGGGATCTTTTTTCATCAACACATCTATCTAATCAAATTATGAAGACGCATTAAGCATATTCTTTTAACTCTCCGCTCATTTTGCACAATTGTTGCTTATTATATGGTGATGCATTTGAACATAATATGAAAAGCTATTTTTTGTCAAACAAAAATGTGTGATGTTAATGTTGTCTACGTGCTTTGTTTTGTCGTGTGTGAAAAGATTACCTTATAGCTTTTAGCTAGAGATTTCTCCGTCCTCATTGAATTGTATGTATTACGTAGATAGCTTCGTTTTATTATTGTTGTGTGTACCATGGATAAACTTTGGTGATTGCTGTTTTATTGTGATCTTGTGAATATAATGGGCCAAGAAAAACTCAAAAACATCCTAATAAATGCTTCAAAAAGCGTTGAGAAATCTCTGGCAATGCTCAATTTATTCACAATATTATGTGGTGGTAGTGCCACAAAAGGCAATGCTCCAACATTCAATTTTTTTTAGAAAGCAGTCCAAGCGTGGCCAGACTGTGGCTGTTTTTATATAAAAATTGAAAATGAATTCTTTAGGAATTACGTATGCGCTTACAAAAAAATGTAAATGTGTTTGATATTGTTGCTTGTAGACTGATATTCTAACTACATCTGTTACTAACTACTGCAGGTAGACACGCAGTATTTATATTATACGACAACATTTTCCCTTATCGTTTTACCAGCTTTAGTAGAATTATAATATGTATTAAGTAACTACCGAATTAATATCTACGTATACAAAATAGGTATTTGGATTTGTGATTTACGTCTATATATATGTACCTATAACATTCCTTTCTAATTCATTGTTCGACAAATAGTATTATTAGTGTTTATTTTAAAATAGTTGAGATAAGTTTGCATACGGCGGTTTTTGGGACAAAGAAAATTTGGTATAGCGTAGATAATTTTTATTTCGAATATGAACATAAAAAATAGTATCGATGTAATGAAAATTATGGCTTGATTGCGGAGTAATAGTAATGATAAAGTAGTGCACCTATTGATTTGCAACGCTGCTATTACTTTTGTGCATTATGAACATGGCATAATTCGTAATTGTAATTAGTGTAAATAAGAGAAAGACATTTTAAAAAGGCTTGATGTTTACCACCAGGAAGCTTTCAGTCTGTTGCTAGTTTTAATGAGTTAATGCTTCATGCTTAAATATTCTTTCCACTGCTTTGCAAATCGCAACCTTTCTATGATTTTCTTATTTTCTCTAAAGCAAACTAGTAAAATGATCCAGTAAATCTTCATGATATTTATAACATGGTATTTTTAATTGTTTTACAGAATATTCATATTCCCTCTTCAAGCAATGAAAATGGACACTCGTTCGACTTTAGTCTTTCAACCAATACCGACATTGAAGGCCCTCAGGGGAGTTTCGAATGTATTCAGCAATGCGGTCCTCGGTAATGGTTTAAAATTTTTCAAAATTCATGATTCTTGTAAAAAAATATTTCAGATTTTGATTTTAATACATGTTATTGTTAACTACATTTAGATCCCTGGAGTCCGCAGGACCCTTATCCTATAAAATGCGCATCAAAGCCAATGATGACGTATTCGTGCAGACTCAACACAGATTTAATGAACTCGAGAATGAAAGGCAGAAAGACTGGTATGTATATCTGAAAATATACTGATGGTAGTGATATTTTCCCGTGCATTTAAAAAAAAACTAATATTCTATTTCATACTTGCAGTGCGAAGGAGATTAAGTCCAATTGTGCGGATATTGGGAGAAAGGTGAAAAAGAAAATAGGGATGCCACCGCTTCCCCAGCGCCGAGAAAAATCACCTAGTTATCATCAACCACCACCCAAACCGACTCCTAATTTTGCAAACAACAATTCGAATAGTACTCTTAAGTTACCCAACGGTTACAACAACGCTTCGTCAGCCAACAAAAATAGTAATAATATTAATAACGCCAGAAAACTGGTTAATGGGGCAGCGAATGGAAACGGAAATACTACGTTACTGAATGGGACTGGATCTAATAATAATAGTAATAATAAAAACGGGGTTAACGCTGTGGGTAGTGGAAATCAAGACGTTTCACGACGACCGCTTAAGTAAGTTTACAATAATTATTTACAATAATTATGGCTAGAGCTTCAAACCAAATTAAATGAATTAAAAAAGTAATTATTTTCATTCCTAAAATTTGTTTATTTTCAGGGAAAGGCTGATTCATATGCTAGCAGTGAAGCCATATAAAAAGCCAGAAATATATCAAAGACTTCAAAGTGGTATGCAAAATTCATTCAGTTGATTTGTTAGGGTGTTTAGATGTGTTCATTCTGTAAGATATGGCTAGCAAATTGCAAATGGTTTTATTTTATACAGATGGAATGAAAGAGAGAGATAAGAAAGTGTTTATGACAATACTCCAACAAATCGCTAGCTTCAAAGACAACGAATACAGCTTACTCCGTGGCGTATGGAATGATGTTCAAGAAGACTGGCCTTTTTATTCTGAGCAAGAAAGGCAACTGATGAAAAGGTGTGAATTGATGTCTTGCGTTGTCGTGTCTTATTGCATTGCGAGTTATAGTCATTCGTTGTAAATTAGAATTGTGCACTCATGTTTCTCTTTTCACTGCAGACGAAAACCTCAAAACTTGACTCCACCCGGAAGTGATAGTAGTGTCGGAAGTGGTACTAGCAGCTTATCTCCAAGAAGTAACTCGTCCATAGGATCTGGTCATTCTCCGTCGAGTTACAGTCATTTATCAGGCTATTCAAAATCTTCAGTTACGACAGGTTCCAGTGAGATTAGTTATAAAGACGTTACTCCTCCAGAAGGAAATTACGATTTGTCCAAAGGAATCAAGAGACCATCAAATGGAATACTTCCCGAAAACGCAGAAGATTATGGAGACATTCCCCATAAGAAGACTAGAGTAGCACACATTAAGAAACCTGGGTCAGGGAGTAGTTCGAATGGAAATGGTGCCAATGCTAACATTATTATTAATAATTCAACGTCTCGAGCAGAGATAGTATCTAAGTTAGATAAAGATGGGTTTAGTGGCTCATCCCCACAATTTTCCTCGCACAGCAATCGGATCGCTGAGCGACTTAGTCCTATAGGAACTAGTGGTAGTAATTTTTCCGCTCAGAATGGCTCAAATGGAACTAATGGTGTTGTTCATACTGTAAATAATCATAAAAGTCCGCGCAATGGACACTTGGAGCCAATGGACGTCTCTCCGTCACATCAGTCTGTTACAAGTAACGGGTATCACAGCGCGTCCCAAGAAGCTGTTCTTGACGAACCTGTGTCTATAGGCAGCTCATGGCAATCAAGGAATGGAAATGATCCTCATGGATTTTCTGACAGCGAGAAAATTAGTAGGGGAGATTCGGATGAAACTGATTCTGTAGACAGTGGAAATGGCAGCAGCACAAGTGCTGGGTCTTTAGGCAACAGTCAACAGCAGACTTATAGTAGCTCCCACCTCGGCAACAATAGCGGCAGTCACTCAACAAATAACGGTCTAGGAGGATATACTAACGGTTCCAATGCGAATATCAAACCGGTTGATAAGATTGAACCGATTTCATCTTCTGTCCCTAATATTGTTAATAGTTCTAGTATAACGAATGGTTGTAACCGTGTCAGCTCAACTACGAACTTCCATACTACACCACAGTCGAGCCCGGATAGTCAAGTGGATACATTATTGCATCAGAAATCAATTATTAGTACGCAGTCAGCAACAGCAAAACATAATCAAAGGTCTAACGGCAAATGCAACTTGGAGCCAAATCCAAAGATTGAGATAATTGTGACAAGAGATAAAGGAGACTCACACAGAGAAAACAATAGAAGGAGAAACGATCGAGAAAGAGTTAAGGATAAGGAGCGCGAAAGCAGAAGTAAAGATAGAATAAAAAGATGCGACAAAAAGTACCCACGCATTAAGGAAGAAGGTATTGACCATGATATGGAAAACAGTGATGGATCGTCTGTGAAACTATCGTCGGATTATCCATCTTATCTTACGTAAGCTTATTTTATTTTATTTCCTTTACTCTATTTTGAAGTGAGTCCATAATAATTTGTGATGTATATCAATGATTTATAGTAAATACACTACGATTACCTGTCCTGAACAACGAAGTAAATACAAGGAGGATTTCAATGCTGAATATCTCGAGTATCGTGATCTGCATGCTGTGATAGATACGGTTTCAAAACGGTTTGCTCATTTGGAAGAAAGACTGCGCCAGGAAGAACGGGGAACAGAGGGTTATGAGGTAAGCTGTTGTACATTTCAAAAGTATTTTTTACATAAAAAATAAAGATTCTCAATAAACAATGAGTGTATTTTATTGTGCAGAAAATCAAGGAACAGATTGTCAATGAGTACTACGCTAATAAACGGAACAAAAAATAT
Organism: Willowsia buskii; assembly: GCA_034700685.1. NCBI lineage: Eukaryota > Metazoa > Arthropoda > Collembola > Entomobryomorpha > Entomobryidae > Willowsia > Willowsia buskii. The sequence goes on from JAQIXW010000602.1 coordinate 15,686, forward strand.
CAAGAGACTAGGCAAAAATTTCAATACTTACATGAAAAATTATCACACATCAAAAGACTCGTGGCGGATTACGATTCTCAGCATCAGCAAGAACAGGACACATTCAAGGAGTATCCCAATGGTTTCTTGAGGAATTAAGGGTGTATCATTATCATCATCATCATCACTGTCAACCACATTCGCTCGAAAAACTTTCTTTGTGAGAATTTAGTATGGTTTTGTTAAGCGTGCTATAATACAACAAGATATTATTTTCATTCAATTCTCTTGGTCCCGTGGAATCGGTTATCTAAATGCAAAAAAAAAACTAATACAGATAGATGTGTAACGCTCGAATTCGTCAGGTACATGATTGATGTGCAAGTAGTAGTACCCGTCTATAGAATTAAAAGTTGTCATTAAAATTACATGGTTTCATCATCTCCGAAGGAAAGTTGTTCTAAGCACTATCAAAAACAATCGAAATCCCCAATCATTATTCTGCTAATCTAATTAGATACAATCGTAGTGTCCCAATCTTACAGCATTTATGAAGTCGTTAGTTAATCAGGTTGAGTCAATAGTTTTAATAGTAGTTATTGTTAGAAGAAGTAAGTTTATGCAAGACATATCAAAGAGACTGTGCACATTTTCTATATTCTGGATCTGTTAAAAATTAATCATTCTGTCATCTCAACTTTCAAAGAATTTTAGGTTGTTTAAAAGCATATTATGGTGACATGACTGCAGGGTAGTTAATGTCTGTGCGTAAAGATGTAAAAATTTAGAAGTTTTCAGTATGTGTCGTGGTTATTTTTTCGTTACATGACCCACATTTGAAAAGGTTTAAAAACGCAAGTGAAAATATTCTGTATTGATATTGTTATGATTATTAATTTTGTAAAAAAATTAAATTCTTCTGTGATTCTCGGTTAAACATTATATTGGTTAATTTGATTTGCTAAGAAGTACTGATAAGACTTGGACAATGCATTTTGAAGAATGTGCAAATCATGTAGATTAAAATGTACGGTTTCTCAGATCATAAAAAATGCATTTGGTGCAGTACGACTTGTGAGTCAGTTTAAATTGGCGGAGACAAAAGTGGAGGTTGTAAGAATTATTGCCACGTCGTTAGTTGTCTTTTAAACTATTATTGAGGGAATTTTGGGTATCTGTAAATCTACATAGTTAAGTATAAAAAAGTGAACGCGTAAAGTGGTAAAAAAACTGTGTCTTATGGTTAGGAAGACATTTTGTTCTTTAAATGATATTATAACAAAGATTGCCATATTAATACCGGAGATTCGTCAAGTCGAACACTGATTGACATTGATCTTTGAAATTGAAAAGTTATTCAAAACTCATAAGAACAAGAAAGCTGCCTTTCAATTATGCGTCAACTTTTCGTAATGTTTTCAATTGACTTATCAAAAAAAAGTACTTTTGTCTTTATTGGAGAATGAGTGGTTTTATGAATGAGTTAGCATATAGTTGTCTGATGCAACTAATGATGTTGCAGAATTCTTTTATTTACCAGTCGTTGTTCGAATTGCTAAACAAAACTAGTAAATGTTTGAGCCAATATTTTAATAAGACTGTATGCACTCTTTGCAGAGTTTGTAATAATATATTATACCATCATATTCGTTATTGCTCATAATTATCAAAATAATTTGAAATTAAGCGTGTTAATCTGAGTTAGTTTTTTAGAAATCTTGAAACTGTGCCACAACAATACGTAGATATACCGACAGACAGAAGGAAATTTTCTTGCGTATTTACCTCTTAGTTATTTTCCAAATTTTCGTATTTCGCTATTTTATTCTCCACTATTGGTTTGTCATTAAATGGAATCCTATAAACTTATAGGATGGGACAACGTGTTCAAAATTACAAAAAATTGTGTATCTTCGTATCTGATCTCTTACATCTGGTTAAAATCTTATTCTTTGTTATTGTAATTCTATTATTAGTGTTTTAAATATTGTGTAAGGCAGCCTTTCTTGCTCAAAAGTTAATTGTGGTTTTAAAATCTGGTTTGTCCAGTTGCACTATCCAAATCTATCCAAATAACGGTTAAAGAGAAGATTGAATCTTTCTAGCCACTATGCCGCGTGAATAGGCAAGATTATATATGAATTTTTCAGTCGGATTTACTTATTTCGTTGCGTTCTTTCTTTTAAAAAGAACCATGAATTCATCTTGCAGGTTGGTGCTGACAAGGCCGGAGGGTTGTAGAATCCTGAATTAATGTATTTAAATATACATGGTGTCTCACCTATTTCTAGTTTCATCATGTTAGCTTTGAATATATTATTTATAAATTGCTCCACCATTTCTCATTTTGTCTCTTCCAAGTCAACTGTCATCACATTTTAATCGTTTCTTGAGGTTTAGTTGGACTTTGTAATTTGTTGTTTTAGTTTAAGTCATCATTCAATAATTGCGTCTTACAACCAACCTGATGAATTCTGTTTTAAGGTTACACGTTTGTAATGCACACGTGTAATGATTTATATATGGCATGCGCCATTGCATGGATTTATTTTGAGCGTCGATAGACGAAAACTAGTTGCTATATTATTTTTGCTGTTTATATTACCTATATATGTACTGGCGATTTGAAACATTTTTCCTTAATCAACTCGAATTTGTATGCATTGAGATTACATTGCTCTTTTCCTAAAAATTTTAAATGAAGAAAGGACGGCAATATAACAATTTGAGCATTGAATTCTATATGAGCCTCAACACGTGGGTTTTGTGTTGCTTGAAAAATGTTTCATATTAACCAGTACGAAGAAAAAAAGACTGTTCGATTCTCAGAATCGTGCTGCACTGAAATTTTAAAAACTGAAATGCAGGGGTGGGATATTATATTCAATATATATGTTTTCAGCTATGTCTGCAATTAAGGACAACGACATGATCGCTATTTGGATAGACGCTAAAGTTAGCTTATAAAGGTGATGATGATGTCCAATTATGCAAGATTAGAAATGAGGATTTATAAAACTCCTCAATAAGTTCTTCGTTTGTGGCAGTAAAACTGCATAACTTTAAAATGTAATATTAAGATAGTAAATATAATATTTACCTTGTATTGTAACTTTAATGAATACTATTTAATAATAGTTATGTACTGCAATAACGTATTACTTATTCTAGAACTGGTTAAGAAGTTATAGCGTTTGAGCGGTAATTTTCTTTTATGTATAAAAAAACTGAGCCCCTACTTCTACGCGAAAGGAATGTGTGTTGTTTAAAACAGTATCTCGGATTATTGCTCTTTCCATCTTTATCTTCTTACAGCAATTAATCTGACGTGTTATATTTCAACACGATAGAATATTTCCAAATGCGAGACAGTGATATTGTTATTGTTAATTCATCTAAATATAATATGTATCGTGCCGCACCGTGATAGTAGCCTTTTGTGACTCAAAGTGTGACTGCATTACGATACAAAATTTGTTCGTTTTACCAAGACAAACATCATTTATATAACTAACATTTAACACATTAAAGTAAGTCATGATATCTGGAAAGTTGTTTACAAACTGTTTCTTGTAGCTCTGTCTATTTTTCAAATTCAAATCATGGCGATTTTTAAAAAATACGTGCCAAACATAATTTCTACAATACAACTGACTTAAAACGACGTATTTTCTTTACCACTACTGTACTTTTTGAGCTGTACTTCGTACTGACTGAAAACAATATGATGGTATTACAATGAATATATTTTGATGTTCCCGATTTTTGATAATAATATAAATACGTACCATTTCAACCATACAAAAGGGACAAAATTTTTTTGAATGGGATAGTAGACATAATGTTTAAAGTAATTGGCAAACAAAGTATGTCAAGTTTACCTGCGTGTGCAATATGGGAATACAGCTTTCAAATCATGAAGTCAAATCATGAAAACAATGAATTTTTAATGGCTTTCATCATCAGAAGAAATCTTTGTTCTTTTTTTTGTATTCCTTTTTAATTTTCACTTTATGCCATTACCTATGTTCATCTTTGTTGAAGGAATTTTTTTCAATGTTTTCCCCTTATTTCATGTGGCCAGTTTTATGAAATACGAAGTCAGACTTGTGTATAGATGAGTAGGACGCTGAATTCGAAATGAGATGTTCATTTGCTAAGTAAAAGTCAACGGTACCTTTCAGAATGTCACCATGTTCATTTTTGCTAGGATTCAGCCACTGCTAAAAATAAGTTATTAATTATAATGCAACTTTTTTTGTAAACTTGTAGCAGGAACAAGAGACTGAAAACTTTCATATAAAAATACGATGTACGTTTAACCATTTTAAGTGACTTTACATTTTAGACCCTACTGTACAACAATTCAATTATCATATTACGTATTTGCTCTTCGTTTGTTAAAAATGCACTTGTGGACTTTAAGGGGAGTCTTTAAATGCTATATTATAGAGAATTGTCTTCGGCTGATATAAACCGAAACTCCCGTGTCTGTACTGTGCAATTTTTGATTCGCGTATAAAATAGATTAAGCGAGTAATTTAGGACGAATGACTTTAGAGGTTCCAATAGTATTAAGGTATAGGAAATGTTCCTGTCGTAATTTCAAAACATGTCACATTAACTGTTGGGGTTCAGTTTTGCCAGAAGCATATTATTATACTATTAAATATATACCAATAATTACGTTGGCTGAATATATAGAAAATATATATTTGACGGTTGTGTATAAAAAACGTATCAGTCACAGTCAAGATTTTTTTTCGGTTGACACCGTGTATGTGAGCTTGAAGGCTAGTTTTTTTTGGTGGGAAACATGCATTAATTAATACTACTACCTAATCTTTAAATAAATCCATTATTCTAATCGTTGTGAAACATTTTAAGTTGTGAGCAACTTAGAAAGTATATAATAGAGATACATAATAAAATATACATAATGTGTAGTTAGAAGATTTTACTATTCATAATGTATACACCTCAGATACACCTCAGTAAAAAAATACTAAAGTAAAAATAATAAAACTACAAAAATCCATAAAAATGTTCAAGAAACAAAAAAATGAATGCCTGCCGGAAGAAACGTATAGTTACAGATGTGAAGCTCTTACTTTGTGCTCTGAAAAAATTAAATAGGTTTAGGTATAAGTAAGTAAGCTGATTGTACCGTTTGTGGAACATTAACATAATACTATACTCTGTAAAGTATGCCTAAAATAATATATATGTATAATATTCCTTACAAGATAGGTTAGTGTACAACTCGTATTTTTTAAAAGTACATAAACGAAAGAATACTTTATGTAAAATTGAAAAATCCTTAACCGCATGTGACTTGCTAGAAATGCGTGTTAAACACTGTTACACAAACTTTACAAAAAGAAAAAGAAGAAAAAACCAAAATGCAAGACAATTTTACTGATGTTATACAATGCTAAAGTCGGAAAATAAAAATGCATACCGCAAAAGAGAATATTATCTGTTTTAAAAATACATTTTAATTATTTCATACATTGCACATATACGCACAATTTGACACATTCAACTGGGCACGCTTTTAGCTTTTCCTTTGGTTGACACACATAAAAACTTGTGTAAGAAACGCACAATTCAATTCATATGAAACTCTGGAGAATTAAACTACCCTAAAATTAATTTAATCAATATTATTAGCGCATTGATGGCTATCAGCGGATCTGAAACAAAAAAATGAAAACATGTTTTTAACGGCAAAAAATAAACTAATGATATGGAAAAGATATATATTACAGTTGTCAGTATAAGCCAACTTACATTTTACTACTGTCCTAATCGACCTAATTAAATGCAAAATCTGAGCTTTCGTTGAGGAGCCCTGTGGCGTCTCCCCAAATCCTTCCAGGTGGTTTGGATTTCTAATCCCGAATCCAACTGAAATAGAAATCAAAAGCGTGTATATATTCATAATCAAACTGCAAATTTATTGCAAAGAAATTTAAACAAACATTGTTCATCATCTATGGTATATAATCCAAATTTCAAAACCAATGATAAACATAAACAATGAATACTATAATCTTATCATATCATCATGGTCGCTTTCAACTTTATATTTTACTAAAAAATGAACTGACAACTGTTCGCTCTTACATTTAGATAAGAATCTCTCCTCGTTTAAAACACAAACCGCATTAAGACACAGAAGAGTTGCTTCAAATAAATTCCAAAGTGTGATGGCCATCTCTAAATCTCAGATTACTGAATAGCATCAAACAACAATACGTCAAAACGTTGAAGTGGTAAAAAAATTAATATTTATAGATGCTTCTTATGGTCTATGGGTGGTAGTGGTAGTCAGTCAACAACGTGGCAGTTCAGTTTACTAACACCACTGATTAACCTCAAAATGCATATTTCTTCCACTCACAGTTTTGAAATATACCATTCGTATCACTGATCACTACATAACGTTCTGTATACTTGACAAACAAGCTAAATTGCTTGGATAATTAAAACTTTAAACAAATTTGACGGACTCTTCAATGTTATATTAAGTCATTCGCCAAGTCAAAATATCATTTCAAACAACTTCAGTGTTTATCACAGTCAGCTGAACCTTGGCGCAAAATTGATTCACTCAATGATCTCTTTGTCTACTCTGGCTTCACTCACTTCGCCAATAATAGAAGTTTTGGGAGTCGGGGGAAGAGCACAAACAAGAACAAGTCTCTGCACTTGTAAGAAGTAAGAAGTATACAGTGGAGTTGACAGAATACAAGACTAGATGAGGGAAGGGGATATACCTACATCACATCACGTTGGACGACATAAGTAACAATTCTTTCTGTACTTTCAAATCTAATAATGAAAGAAAAGAATGAAGTCTCTGCAAGTTTGCAGGAATAAATATTTCTGACAAATAAACGATTCTTCCCAGTAAACTTGAAGAAAGCATCGTGGAATACCTGGAGATCACATTTCTTTTAAATGAGATGTAATGATGGTGGGTGCGATGGGAAAACTTTGTGCAGACTTACTAGTAAACCATGTACTTATTTACGACATCAACAAATCCAAAAACACCAATACCAGGTTTGTCTAGACTCTTCAGCATCCCCATCCCCCGAAGCGAAATATTCTACATGCTAGAAGAAATGCGTAGACAAATGCGTGCGCATCCCTCACAGCATGACCTTGACTTCCAGAGTATGGTTATTTGCCACTCGCTTGTGATTAAGTTGGTCCTGGGCATAACCATAATCCCAGGTTCAACTGTTTAAACGCAACAAAACATGAATTTGAAGTAAGAGATCAAGGTACACAATCAAGATTCCGCTCCTCTTCAGTCTAAGAGGCTGGAAGTAACTTCGGCTGTCTGGCTGGATTATATAATTATCCTTTCAGTGCTTTGCAGCGCAGCGTCAAAACATAATCAGTATTCGTGTCATGTATAAATAAATAAAGGATATATAACCTAACTGGAGCTTCTTTAAATATTTTTGTATGCATCGTGTAACGCCAAGCACTGAACCCTCTCCACATAATTTTGTCGTCAGACTTTCAGTTTCTGTATTGAAAGTATTACAATGCCCCAAAATGTTTTTTCAGCATTATTTCATTTCATGTAACATCATTTATAGGATTGAATTTTATTCATGGAAGTTATTTATTATGATTGTTTAATGATGTTAGTTTCACCTTAGAACTCTGTTTAAAAAATTCACTCATAGCTTTTACTTTCAAATCACATGATCAACGCGTGGTTTATTATGTTTGTTTGCATGCATTTTTTTGTTATGTGCTAAATTGATGACTGATACTAATGTTGCATTGATTTCGCACGAAAGCAAATCCTTCAAATTGATGCACGAATATTGAAATTTATTAAGCGACAAAACTCCATGAAATGATTTATTGAACATTGAACTGAAAGTGTATATCGATCGATCGTCTTCCGTTTTCCTGTCAATATAAGTTCATGCATGATAACAACAGAATGTCGAGAATGCTAATTACAAAGAATGTCAAATTGAACGAATATCACCGTAGTGCTTACTACCAAAATCTCAAGAGGACAGTGCAAAATGCCTTTTAAGTACATGAGAAAGGGGCAAGTAAAGAAAACAAGAACTTATTAGTTTCGTCAGTACTCTTAGGAACCATAGATTAAGATTGTTGTTTGATTGAAGTTGGATTGTAGGACCGTCAGCGACCGGACACAATTCTTAGATTTCAGGATCTGTCATCAAGTGCCGGGTGGGCAACTGGTCAGGTTTAATGCAATACCAAGTCCCACACTGAAGCCCAGAATGTTCCTATAGCGTGTCATGTAAGTATGCAGAATGTGCAAAAGTATTTGTTACTTGTAGTTGTATGGTATTTGTCCTCTATTATTCAAGTATTCTGCTCAAAGGTTGATTGAAAGTAAAATCTTTATTGCGTATTAATATGCACCACACAGAAAACAAATCATGGGCAATGTACTTCTTTCTTGAAAGTACCTCATAAAAAATCACCCTTAAAATCCCAAACATAAGACTTCGTCAACAATTGCATTCTTCTGAATCATCGATATACGTTGTTTTTCTCTCAGAAGACTTTACAGAGAACACCTGGATATAGGTAGATATTATTATTTCTTGTCTTGAACCCGACGCTTCCCTAACATATATAGGCACATGTTATATTCTTATGCAGGTATATGCATACATCATCAACTTCCTGAATGGACACCAGCAAATAATGCATGCATACATTGGACTTTTTAAGCGCAATGTATTGCTGATAAAATGCCAAACAAGAGTGGTTTTACTTAATAAGGTTTTTTTCAGCGAATGCAGTTTCAATGCAGCGCATAATAGCGTATATTATTGCATATGTGCACAAGTCACAAAATGGCTAACTGATGAATTTCTGTATTTTCGATTCATAATAAGAAGAACATCGTCAACTTACATTTTTTACGAGCACATTTAGCATTTAATTTCATATATCGTGTAACAACATCACTCATATAATACTGAATACTAGATACTCACTACCGCATATACAGGAAAAAATGTAATCCATGAAGAAGCTTTGGTTTTCGTACTTTTTCGATATTATATAATCTGAAAAGGTCTCCCCCTCTTTTTGTACACACAAACAATATATTCGGTTGTATAAGGTGTTCGTTTATAAAGATGCATACACGCAATGCAATGAGTATATACTATTGTATATTATTATAACAAATTCTTTTCATGTAAGGTTCATATAATGATTATATTGTACATAGCAAAATAATAGAAGAGTAAATGGAAGTTATCGTTCTCTAAACAAGCGTATCCACTAATAATAATGATACGTTGAGCTTTATATTATACGAAGCCGTTTTAACTACAAGTTTGCTTTTTCCTGGCTGTTTTAAGTATATATAAGGCAATATTTAACACGATTCCCTTTCAGTCAGTATTCGAACTGGAGAGGGGAAGCTTCTATTATACTCTACTTATACTTGATATTTCTCCTTTGATTCGTGTTTTAGTGTGCATTTCTTGTCTATCTCACTCTTCTGTCGTAGGGGTCTACGAGACATTTTCTTTCTTCTTACTTTTTTTTATAGATATACTCTCTCTTTGGCATTTTCTCATGTCTGTCCATAGTTTTCATATGGCACGTCTCTGAAAACCCGGTAGGTCGGTCCTTTCGGGGTTGATTCATCAATCCGCCATTCTTGTTCTAAAAATCGACAGGAGTAACATGCATAATAATACGCAGTGTAACAAATGTTAAGAAAGCGGTTTTCAGAAAAGGTCCGTCTCTGCACGTTGTTCTTAAAAAATAGTCAGTGAGTAATTGTGTTTCCTTTCCTTTCTGCTACCTTCTGTTATGTTTTTTTTGTAGAATCACTTTTTATGGATCAGTGTCTTCTTCACACGCAATAATTTTACCTTAAAGTCACTTTCTATTGCTTTTCATAAGATGGTGGAGAGTGTCATTTGACCGTTTCATTGAACAAAGCGCCTTCCTAGAATACGTCTTGACAGCAAACATCATCGCGTAAATTATGTGTTTTGCTTTTGCTGGCTTACACAACAACAATTAAGCGTGTTTGTGTACCTTTTGAAAGGTAAATGGCTCATTGATTCATTGAATTCTTTTGATCCTTAAAAACCGTGGAATCTCTTGTAAAGTTCAAAGTATCGGGAAGGAGTAATTGTGCACTAGTTGACTTTGTTGAGTGCTTTTCTGTTATTACCGAGCCAGACACTATAATTTCCGAAAATTGTGAAGCCGGTTTTATTCACATACGTACAACGTACCCGTCTGGAATATTATTTTTATAAACTTACTTTACCGGTTTCCTCTTCAATCTATTTCATCACGCATTTTTTGTCACTTCCTCGCGCAATTTTCATCAATTTACAGGTAAGCATAATTCAGAAATTATTGGATATTCCCATTGTGTAAATATATGTAGGTAATGTTGTTAGTATTTCTGCAATAGCAATAGTAAATGTGTGCTACAATCATAGCCTATTGTATAGCCTATGCTGTTTTTTATGCATTTCGGAAGCAGAAGCGCACGTTCCTTACGGATGTAGTTGTATGTTTATTGCGTTTGGAAATACTCTCATTCATTAAATTACAGACTCGTTGGTGATGACATGAGTGATGGATGACGTAGAGGGCTTTTGTGGAAATGAAAAGTGTTCTAAAAACGAGAAACTAAGAATAGGATAAACGTTGTGACTCTGTCATCAAATGGAAGACATGTCCTAGACCCTTGTCTGTCATTCTTTCAAATTGTGGTCAGCAAGCCATGCTCAAAAATTTGCAACTGGTTTTTAGAGAGCGGTTTAAAAAGCCTTTTGCACCTCGTGGCTCGTGGCAATAACAGGCACTATATGACGTAGGGAATATGCCAGTGACCTCCTCTAAAATAGCATAAAAGAAGGAACATGTACTAATTTGGTATTTAATTGGGATGAAAGGCTTAGTGCATAGTAAAGTCTGTATGCCATGTATGCATACCTGCATACATCTACCTACCTGTTTTAGTATTTCATTCATGGTCACCTTTATTTACACGTTCCCTGCATATTAGTAGTGTGAGAACATTTTGTATCATTTGATTAGCTATATATGCAGAATGATGAGATGTTTAAATGAACTCATGTTACCAGTGAAGGTCTTGGCAGTAAGATAATATTAAAGGCTGGTACTATGGTGGGAGGAGGCATAGGAGGCACTCACCATAGTACCAGCCTTTAGATAATATGTAGGTATTCGAAGGTATTTTTATTCGTTCTTGTCACTGATACAAGTTCAAAGTTTCATCCCTCATTTGCATACAAGCTGGATTGCAGTGTGTAAATACCTATTTATACTTCCTATTTTGATTTTAATCTATCCTGGAGTACACCTTAGTAGATCACACATACATACTTAGACATTCTAGCTGAGTATCATAATTTTAAATATAGAATGTCCAAGATCTTTTCTATAGAGGTTTGGCAAGATTAAATGATGCGATGCGATGATAATTTTTAAAAGACACGTTGCGCTACATTTTTAAATAAAAAAGCAGACATCGTCACTGCTGACTGTGTACGTCATAGGCACGAGAAAGCGATCTCGACGT
>JAQIXW010000603.1:0-27267 GCA_034700685.1 Willowsia buskii
TGGAACCTTGTAGCTTTGTAAATGCTAGGCATGAAGATCTTTTTAGAAACGAACCCTATACCTACTTCCAGTCCTTTCTGTAACAGTACCGTTGTAAAATAGTACCGTTCTTTTGAACCGTGTCGAATTACTACTAATGTAAAATGAATTAATAGACATCTGAATTTATTTTCTTCTTATTATAAAACATATCTTGGGATTTTCTTTGTTACTAGGTGTAGTTACAGCTACATAATATACATTTATGATCCAGAGTAAGCTCTTGATTTTGCACAATTTAGAAGATTTTCGTTTTTCCATAAATACATTCCAAAAAGTAATCCTTGATCAGATTCATTCATAAGAGGCAAAAGTGTGGTTCTATCGCTTCATTTGGGCACTCTTTTGGCTTATTGCCTCGTAGATTCTATGATTTTTAAGGATTTATATGAATTTATGGCTTGTCATCGTTATCAAGTTAATGTTTTGTTATACAATTTTGACTTTCCCCAAATAATTCACGCTTTAAATTATCGCATTATAAAATGTTAAAAAAATACTATTCAGTTTACCTGCCACTTAAATGCTTACACCCTCATATCTTGAGCAAACGGTTTCAATAGGAACTAACTGAGAAAAGCAATCTCAATATTCAGTAATATCTTCTACATAATATTAATCAAACTGACATCATCCTGTTTTCAAATGCAGTTCATGTAAGAATAATTCTTGCAAGCCAGAAAAGTTGTGCACTATCTAGTTTTCTATGCAAGATTTATTTGTTACTGCGCGTGTAGTCTGAATAAATACAAAGGTGAAAGGAAGCGATTAGTGGCCAAAAGGCACTCACAAGAGGGTATTAGGTACTAATCTAGTTTTTACAAATCAAATGAATTCAAAAGTGGGAAATGGGAGTAGGAGTAAAGGAGGATCAAAAGAGAAAGAAAATTACAAAATGTTTTCTTTACGCATCGCTACCTACTTCAGTATTCACTACCACCACACACATAAACACATAAAACAATCACCGCTCCTCCACTTCTACCACCATAAAATTCCATAACGTAAATTACATTATCCTCTTACTTGGTATCAGGCAACTCATTCGACGCTTATAAATGCATAATACTTTTTGCAGTACTTATTTCAAACACTTTTTTAGCAACCATGGTTTCTTTAATGAATGAAATTTTTAAAAATGAAGGTAAATGTTTAAAAATAAAAAAAGTGCTCGGTACATTGTTCACCGTAGTTCCCTGGTAATATGTAATATAAATAATATAACTAGTGAATAGCTATTGTTGCGGCATTATCAGTGGATGTACTACTGGTGGTCAGTCAGTCAGTAGTCGCCGTCTTGTAAAGTCTGCAATATCATTATTGCTTACAAGAAGTAGTATAGCAAGTGGTAGTAGAAGAAGTAGCAGTTGTGGTAAAGCTACAAAGGGTGACAAAAGTTCATTACACTTTTTTAAGTTCAGCACAAAGATAAATGTGTGCTGTGTCAGTGATGCTTGATGCTGGTCGTATTATTATTAATCGACTTTTATATCATCTTGTTGACTAATGAAGAATGATGTTGCTTTTGTTACTGGTAGTGGTGATGAAGATGATGATAAGACGACGTACTTACCTGTGAGAAGAGACGAAAACAACATTCAAAGCAAAAGATAAAAGAAAGGAGACTATGTCAACAGCACGATAATATCAAGTACGACTGTTTTATGCTTACATTGTTGCTCATTGCATTTTTTATATCACTGCACACCTGACAGATTATTAGTGATACAAGCGTAGAACAACTTCACGACTACATCTTTTGACAGCACGTCAACGATGATGTGATCATGTTATGTGAGACGTGAGCTCATCATCATAGGGAGGGTTTTTAGGGGATGTTCGTGACCCACGTAGACTGCTATTTGTGGCACCTTCTTTCATGTCTGCATTTCCAGTTCCATGCTTCCAGTACCTTTTACCAATCCATATTTCAGTACTAATAGTTTTAATGCAATTAATAAGTGTGTCTTTCTCTCCGTCCTTCTTTTCCGTAATTGAAATACACATTGAAAACAAAAGGATGCTATCCAGCTATTACTGTGTAGCGTATGCAAGTTTTCATTCTCAATACATCGGCATAACATCTTATATATAGCACGCTTATTTTATCTATGCAAAGCCTTTTCATTCATAAAAGACATGCAGCATAATCAGGAAAGGAAATGAGGACGGAAGTCAAGACATATTATGAGTAGTCGAGTTAGTTAAGTAATAGTAAGAAGTTATGGTGGTGTAACTGGCATATGTATACATGTAATTCGATTGTAATCAACATCCCTCACGTTCAATAGAAACTTATAATAGTCTCTGATAGTAGGTGGTATGGAATGTGGAAGACACATTTTCGTTACGATACACAACAAGCAGACCAATGTGTAGGCCTAACCAAAATAGCACTTGAGCTTTTATACATTGCTCCTTCCTTTGTTGCAAGTGGCCAATTTGAAGGCAAACTTTGATCGCCTATTTTACAACGCTAATGCAATTGAACACGCCGAAATTCGATAACTCTGACTACACACGTGAAAGAAGGAATCCATATTCTCTGCGAAGTTCCTCTGTATTGCGAAAGCATGAGTTTGAAAATGTTGATGCATCAGGAAGGCGACAACGACACAACTCACACGCTTCTTATTCAGCATAGAAAAAATAAAAACGGTAATGGATAATGTATCATCATAGCAATCAGTAACCGTGCCCATGCTCATTACTCATTTTAACAATTTAACCTTTTTCAAATAACCAGAACAAGGGGTCAATCAACTTAATGGAAGGCAACAGGAGGTTTGGTTTTGAAGTGAATTTGTGGCAAAAATATTGACAAGCGTCATCATCATCGCCACTATCACAATCTTGCTGTCACCGTTTCCTACAAAATTGTCAATGTCCTGGTAACCTCTCCCCAGTTCTCAGTACAATGCTCTATTGCACACTTTACTTCTTCACTTTTTAGCTACCATGTCTACCGCCATCGTCGTCTGATTATATATAAACCCATATCATACACATATTATTATGTATGTAAACACTTTGCAAACTGCAGTGAACTGCATTGATGCATTCATGAACATCTTCTTTGGCAACGTAACACTGTCTTCATTACTTGAATTAGTCGCCCATCAACCGGCCTCTTCGACACAAAAGATCATCCAAAACTACAACGCATTATAAAATTTTCTGTATGGTACCAATATTTAGTTGGCCCCTAAATCACACCTGAATGAATTACCGAAAAAATCACAAGACTCAAGAAGAAATACCTAATGTTTTGCAAATCTAGGTATTTGTCTGGACTTTCATTTGTGAGCTCCAGATGAATTGTAAAAAAATGCTTCTTAGTAGCCAACATATCTGGATAATTCCTCCAAAGAAGATTATCAATCAATAGTATTGGTGCAATGCAAAGTACATACGAAAATATTTTATGCACACAAACTTTTTGCAAGGACCAAACAATTGCACAGAGATTTCCTTGAAATGAACTGGAAGTTATCCATGCTGCTGTCGAGTGAAAGATTTTCATAAAAATGCTAAATTTTGTCATAAGCATGCTGTTATGCGTGCGTGTCTATTCTCTGCAAATGGAAAAGGATCCGCTGTGCTAATAGGCATAATACCTTCTGCAAATGGTGCGTGAAATGCTGGAATTGTGGGTGTAATAAGACTGTTAATTGAGCATTTAGTGATTACAGTAATAAAACAATAACAATGAAATGTTTATACCGCATCATCGGTGCTGCTTAACCATGTTTTCATGCAATACATATAAAAATGTAAATAAATAGTTAAAGATCCTCAATCACAACAACAAAAGCGACAACGCACAATATATAATAGGTATCAACAAAGATGTATTGTATATATGAAATATCAAGACTGCTGCATATCGACATACAATTAGCCATCCGTCCATCCGTCTAATATCATCCATCCGTCCTCTTGTTCGTCCTTTACAATACTGAAATGATACTACTTCTTCAGCATGAAACAACACTTGTTACTTGTACTCCTACTATCATATATTTACGTCCCTGTTACTTGAAACGCATAGATTCTTTTTATTTTTGTTTATCTTACCTGCTTATATACTTTAGTGATAATAATGCGCTACACAAGTATATCAAATAGGTAACTGCTCGCAGGGTACGAATGCATAACACAAGAAAAACGAGGTCGTTGAACTTTCTTAGGCACACACACACACATACACATATTTACTCACAAAAACTACTTTACTACGACTACATCTATGCAACAAATCATCATCATCATCGTGTTCGTCATATGCATCAATTAAATATGTGCGACATTCTATATTCTATTAGTCCATTTCCCCAGTTTGATATCTACCTACATGGGTAGTAAGTAAGCTACTATACTACTAAGTAAACAATAAACAACAACGTGTTCGGTCGGACCAAGTCCCTTCTTTGTGTGTTTTTGCATCTCTCTCTCTGTATACCATCTATATCCACTTACCATTCGGCTACCTACAACAACCATTGTTGATGCTGTATTATTGCTATTATACCACTTTGCAGACAACTCAATACAAACTATTGTATGAGTTGCTGTATTATTTTATTGTTGCTTATTGCATTCGCATAGACACATACTTGCAGTATAATGTATTATAGCATTCACTTATATTATAGCATGCACGTTAGGTGTGGACTTGCAATTTAAAATGCACGAGCATGAAATCCTTTCTACTTTTTTTGTAAAATGCATTTTATTGTGTTGTGCCTTTGATATTATCTAAGACAAAATTGAATTATCCCTCATTATCCGCTTATATTACGATTCAATACATTACAAGATTTTTAGTGATTTTCCTTCTAGTGAGGGACGATTGGTTGGGAAAATCATGGAATGTATTGTATGGAAGCATTTTTTTAGAAAACATTTTTTATGGACTGGTGTATTTATTATGACAAGCGAATATTATGTAGGTACATGAATTTTGTTGGACAAGCATAAAACTTGTTGTTTTAAAATAAAGTATTAGTTTAAATACCCTGATATTTTAAAACATGTTCATTGTTTAAGGTTTTCCCAAGCCAAGTACTGTAAGGCTTTAAAAAATGTAAGGGTTCATAATATTTTTGGAATGGTATGAAGTTAAGTGAACGCTTTTTTTCGGGGATAATGTGGCGTGAAGTTTGGTTGTTGTAAAGTCAACTCGACATGCCATTTGTTGACATGTGTTCGATTGTGCATGAAATTAAGGCTTAAAAAGATTACAAAGAATTATTGGCTAAATATACATGCCTAGTTTTTTCCATGAATGCATGCGTCATCGTGGGTAAACGACACTAACAATAGGTATCTTTTTTACTGCTTAATAACCTACATAAATATATATCCGTACTTTGTGTGTCTTTTCAATTCCTGAACTAAAACCCTTCAAGTAAGCATCAATTTTACATGTTTGAATTAGCTACTTACATGCTTTTGGGCATTTTTATCCTTATGCGGTTCTTTTCGTGTATGATCAGGAAAATAAGAAACTGTGAAAATAGCTCTCCTCCTCCTCCTAAAAAATGATAAGCTCATATGCCTCATAATATGTCTCAAATATTTAAGCATTTAATACGAGGACAGACAATGTCACATTTTTTTAAATAGATGAACTTAATACAAGTTAGCCAAAGGTATTAGCACAGTATTTCATTCCTCAGCATGATGCAAGTTTTCAGAAATTTACCATTTGAAATTCACGTGTGGTAGAGGCATTAGAATGGTATTTGCATGTAGGTTAAAATTTTAAATACATTTTATGAAAGCACATGCATTTACCAAGTAGAGAAAAATCGACTGCAAATCCATCCTCTCTCCCGGCATCCTCGAAGATGCTGCATGCACCACTGTCTGCAGGCAACTGAAAGTAAGAATTCCATTTCGAATTGACTATGTCGTCTCTGTCTTCCATCCATCCAGTACTATATACACTACCGCTCTCATGACATGACTCATGAATCAAATGCAGCAAATGCAACAAAGCCAACAAAAAAATAAGATAGGATGAGCTGTCTTCAAGTGTGGTGGTATGATAATCGTTGGCTGTTGATATATGAGTAAAACGATGAGGGTATCTTCCAAAGACCGTTTTTACTCGCTCTGAACACACAGCTTCTCTACAAACCAATAGAAAAGTAGCAGCACACTAGTGACTAGTATGCATAATATGATACAAGTAATCAATCATGTAAAATAAGTATTAAAAAACAAGAGAAATGCCTACAACTGAAATATCACTTTCTGGAGAAGATAGTGAAGAAATGCAAAGATGGGAGGGAAACAACTTGTCTGTCAGAGTGAGGACAAAAATAAAAACAACATAAAAATGCATTCTCCGAAAAAAAGCTGCGACCACTTATTCAGTTTCATAGGTTGTATCCAACAAACAAAACTGGATTTCTAAAAAAACGAGCAATCAGTGAACAAAACTGCATAATAATATTTTCATACATTCACAACATCTTTTTATCATTCCTATTATTAGCCTCGCCACATACCTATATGCATGTATGCGATTCCTGAGAAGTGTGGAAAAAACTTGACTTAGGCGCAGTTTTCTCCTTTAGAATGACATTTGAAGATGACTGATGAGGATGACAATGGAAGTAGCAACAACATGGACTTATGGAAAGCTCTCAATTTACATTTGCATATATTTCAACTCGGATACATCCTATTGTGTTTTCAATCCGCAGTACTAATAATTAAAGTATCTAAAACCCAATATCATTTAACAAACTGAAGAAACTACATGAAAATTTCTCGATGATTAAATGAGGAGATGAGGGGCCAGTCTTTTGGATCTCTCAGCTGATTGAGCCACTATAAAAGACCTGAATCCTCAAAGTCCTCAGGTAATCGTGGTCTCTCCTGCGAGATAGGCAACCACACAGCTTCTTCAGTGAGGCATCAACAAAGTTTATATCGTTGTCTCTTGTCGTCCTCTCCTCAGTCACCCCAGAGAGTAGTCAGTCACCATAGACTCATATCGTTATACAATAGGCAACATCATATTATAAAATTCCTGTACCTACCCATTAGTTTACTCCAACTAGAGGAGACCCAACATCATCAGAAGAACCCACAGCCATTTATATATTTGAACAACTCCAAGCTCCTCAAAAAGCACGGCTGCTGCATAAAACCAAGGAGCTTCAGCAACCACTTGTTGAGTTGAGAAAGAGAAGCAGAAGAAGAAGAAGCAAGCTAAAGAAGCTGCTGCCTCCCTACTCTGTTCTTTTAAGTTTACTTTTGTAGCAGCACTCGCTAGATTACATTTAGTCTTCTTTGGACTTTTTTCTCTCTTGCTAACAAGCATATTTTACCTTGTACTTGTAGACTTTGTACAAAAAAAAGTCAAGACACGCGTCACCCCAAACAAAGTCAAAGAAGAGAAGAAAAAAAAATCAGTTCATTCATTCAAGAGTGTTAGGTAGAAGAGAAGAAGTGAAGCGCTTTTATACATAAACTCAGAGCCCAGTTTTTATTTAATAATGTATGTAAATAAAGCCAAATTATCGAAAAAGATACATGCTCTAGTCTACAACCTCTTTTAATTCAATCAATATTTTTTTAGAGTTTAAAGATTTTTCAAAGAACACGCGTGTATTCTAATCCTCTGCGTAAAACAGAGTAAAATAAGTTTTCTTTGGAAACATGAACTTGATAGAAAAAAGAACTTTTAAGCCAATCTTAGAAAAAAACTGAAAGAAAAGACTTTTTAGACCGTGACGTGTAAAGTTGTTGATTGGTTGTGATTGTGTCATCAAATTTTACACGCCGATTTTTGTGACAAGTGTGAAATTTATTTGATTACGTCTTGTCAGTTCTACCTTTTGTGTTGTTTTTCTTGAGCCGTGTTTTATTTTGACAAGCAAAATGTCATTTACGTGGTCGATAATACAGAAACTTTTGGGGTACATGAGGGGTGAGTTGGACTTGGCTCTTGGGGTATTTTTAATCGTGCTCACAGTCGTAAGAGGGGTTCAAATAGTACTTCGGGATCGTAAGTTACCCCCTGGACCATGGGGTGTGCCTTTCCTTGGTTTCCTTCCGTTTGTGAAAACGCCTCCACATTTGCTCTTCACAAAGCTCGCTAGAAAGTATGGGTCTACATTTTCTTTCCGGTTTGGATCTCAACTTATTGTCGTCCTCAGCGATTACAAAACCATTCGTAGTGCTTTCCGCAAGGAGGCTTTCTCTGGTCGCCCCGAAAACGAGATCTCTCAAATCATTGAAGGATTCGGTGAGTAATAATCGATTTTACTGCATATTATATGCAAACGATTCATAAATATCATGAATATCCCTTAACACCTCCCTTCCATAATCCCGATAACACTTTCTGATTGTTTCCTCTAAAGTTTGAGCAGTTTGTCACATCTATCCCTCTGTTAGTGAAATCGAAGGTCATTTTGTTCCTCGTGCAAAAGTTTTTATAAATCAATTGGTAAAGTGATAGGGTCCAAGAAACATGCTACTTCACTAAAACCTATTTTCCAGTTTGTGTGTCACCATATTTAAAAGTTTGATTCTTAGATTTAGCTAAATATTTCATATTTGTGAAGTTGACATATGAGAATTTTTATCTTTAACGTATCGCACACCTTATCCAAACACTATCATGTACTTTCATGCAATTATTATTAATAGGCAGTTGATAGCATTCTATCTTTAAGATGAACTAAAAACACATTGTGTGATTCTTTCAAGTACAAACGTTCTTTAACAAGTTGCTATTATATAATGCATTGTGACTCTCAAATTTTGTGCATGAAGCTTAGTGTGTGACCACTGGCGATGAATATTAGGTTTCTTTAACATGCTACATTATATCAGGTGCTTTTATAGTGCGCTCGTAAGCATCTATTTCATCCATGTTGTACATGTGGCTATAACGATGTGACAGAAATGAATGGATCACTTTTTGATACCTATTATTACAATAATCATCATACCTATTATTTTTCTACTGGCACTAGTAGTGCTGTTGTATGTAAATAACGCGAAATGAGAGGAGAGCCAGCTAGTTTATTCCATGATGCTGTCCTAGTTTGTTTCAATCAAGTTGTGATGCATGACAATATATTATATTCTCTAGAATATTTAATGCTCTCTGTGTGTCTACATGAAAGGGTAAGGGCTTGCTAGTCATTTGCACATGCTATATTTGCCATATTTGCATGGCATTGCAAAGTGGCAAAGCTGCATAATACTCACTATTCGAGTGATGTATGTAATGTAGGTATAACCGTTTTTGCAAAAAATTCAGTTGTTAGCTGCATTGCCGCCAGCTCAGAATGAACACTCACAATTTTTATTAGACAGTAATAGTATGCGTGCTAAAATGGAAAAGGTTAAATACTTTTCCTTCATTAATAGCGATAATAATAATAACCCTATCGTTTACTGCAACATTTGAAGACATTCGATAATGGGAATACCCATTCAAATCACTACGATCAGATCAGGAGGATAAATAATAGTTGCAGTAAATTGTTCTTTAGAAATTGCAAGCCAGACACCTGCAGAATATAATATGAAAAGTTACATAATATATTTTGCAGTAGTCTCTTGTAAGATGGTTTTTCACATCCAGCACCTCTGGACACTCGTTTCATCTTACGTACTAGTTCAACTTCCTTCTGGTGCTAGTTGAGATTTTGGGAAAGGCATGCAAAAACGAAATCTGTTTTGCGATAAAATTGATTTTAGTTTTAGAGAGAACTATTTTCAGTTGAATTGAATTATAGTAGGTATGTTTTTCCGATAGTAGCAATTATGCTGACATGCCAGACAGGCTTTTTTGTGCGACACACAAAAAGGAACAACTTCCTTCCGCCAACGAACAAGGTAGTAGTCAAGGAAGATTGAAGCAACTGAAAAGCGGTGGGGTTTCCTTTTGCCATGATTGCGCAATAAATATTATGACTGCATTATTACGTCGCTTACCTGCATTTTTTACACTGCAAGCAAACTGCAGCAATAGTTAAGAAAGCAGGTTTATTCTGCGTGAATATGTTGTGTGGGTACACATGAACGAAATGATATTGCATGACGCTTGCTGTTACAGAGTATATAAGTAACAGTATAGTGGTCATAATTGATGAATGGAGGATTCACTCTTCTCAAGTCTCATTCATAAAGCATGAATGTCGGTTAAAATATTTTCCATTTCTTTAACATCCCAGATTTTTTTAAAATGCGTCTAGCTAGCATATATGGTTTTGCAGCAACTAAAATCCACCCAAGACATGCAATGTGAGAGTCTGAAAGATGGTTCCTGGCATTTCTCACAATGAACACAGGTTCAACGCATAAGCACTCCATGCGTTAGTCTGAAGCGCATAGTTGAATGGATGCACAAAAGTCGTTGCACCGCCACGCAATATTGCATCATCATTAGAATACTACACACATTGAATGCGCTCGTGTAAAAAAAGGGGTAGAAAAACTGCTACTTGTGTATCAAGGTCATTGTTATTGGCGCTGCCTGGAAAACCAAAGCGAGGAGCCACGCCAGCAGCACAACGTGGTGGTTGAACCAGGTGCAGTGCACCGGTCAAATGGCTTAATAAATACTCGCTTCACTGTACGCATGCTAGACGCACAGTTAGTTATATTGGCACAACATGCCTGCCACAGCCACCACCACCACCACTTCCCCTACTATTCACTGCATAATATGCAAATGCTGCTGTCATTCACGTGAAAATGTAGCCAGTTCTCTATCTCCCTCTCCGACTCACTGACGATGAGAGAGAGAGAGAAACGTCTTTTCACAACCATGTTTTTTTTTGTACAAACTCAAAACGGAAAACTACTCTTGCGCATATGTCGTCGTTCGTGACTGCAACCGGAATGACCCTTGGTTAAACACCGGTAATAGATCTGAGCTATGGATAAAGAATCTCAGAGAGAGAGAGAGAGAGAATGAGTTTCTTTTTATTTCAAAAATACTTCCACCGGTCAACTCATTTTTACCTCTTTAGAAGCATACATATCAGCACTTAATCACTGAAAAAACATTCCTCACAGGATAGAGAACGTAAAAAACAAAGATTTTAAGCAATGGTCAAAGTACGGGTTAGTGACCCTATCCAGTAGAATTTTCTACTGAAACGAAAAGAAAGTTGACTGCATGCTTCCCCATTCAACGGACATTGTCTTTCGTAAAAAAAGGAGCTTGTCGTTCTTGCGGGGTTGAGAGAGGGAGCAAAGCTTATATATTCATTAGTAATAGTTGTTTTTACTGGGTGGGATTCCAGATTAATGCCTCGGCTCTTAAGTATTTAGGAAAGCTTAAAGTCATGAACACGAGTTAACGTGTGCATACGTGTTTCAAACCGCTGGCTAACGTATTTATCTCTACGTGCCTTCACTTACTCAGTCATATAGATATATAGAGTAAAAATACATAAATAAATATAGATTCCTGTGTGCATTCTACCTTTTACCAGATTTACCTGCATACCTATTTCACCTGCATAAAAAATACCTGTACGTATAACCACACAATAAAATCCAGAAGGTTCGGGTTGAAGAACGTTTTTTAGAAAGAGAAAAAATAGAAGGGTTAGACGAGTTTAGAGTGCAGCTTTACGTTCACAACATTATGCCATGCCGTAGAGCACGTTGTCTTGTCTCTTTCGGTTTCAGTATTCCACGCCACCACTACTACCACAGGGACAAGTTTCTGTTGGAAACTGTAGGGATATATTGGTGGTTCTAGTGGATATAGTCATGATGAGGATGATGAGCATGGGCCAGACTGACTGGTGTGTGCTCTGCTGAGCTCTGGCTATATGTGTAGATGTTCTTATTTTCTAAAATAAATATTTAGTGGTCGTCGTCTTCCACACGATATTAACATAAAAGAGGGAAAAAGTGCTTAATGGAGAGTGGAAGCTTGCGAGAATAAAATGAGCAACGAATGTCGAAAAAATGGGATTGAACAATGACAAGATGTGCTTTTTTTTACAAGAGCGAGTATCCACTTTTTATTTTTATGATTTTCCTCTGCTACTATTACCACCACAACCTGAGCAGGTATGTGTGAGTATTCTGAGTTGAAATCTCGGCGTGCCTTCAGTGCAATGCAATAAATTAGATGATATTATTATTTTAAACCAGGTTTTTTTTGTCACTTTACATCAACAAGTTGTTGTCCTCCAGAGAGTCTTCTTGTTAGCTGCACTGCAGAGAGGTGTAAACCAGGTATTGGAGTAGGAATGATAGTGGCAACTGGAAGAGTTGTGTGTATAATTCCATTAGACACATAATGATAATATTATTATGAGTTTTCATAATATGAGGCTACGAACTTCATAATATAGCGAAAGATCGAACATTGACCAGTGAAACCCATGTGTAGTGCATGCCGCGCGGTTGTGACTGTGACTCTTGCATACCATGATAAATAGTAGGTAGGCGTCTTTTTTAACATTAAACGCTTCTACTACTGCCTGGGCGGCATGCTGACAAGGAAAGCATTTTCAGTTTAGTGCCGATGGCCATGCAGCATTTTGATAACATGAACTCGATTTGCACCTTGGACCCGCATTACCAATTATGTTGCTTTTCTTTTTCTCTTTTAACAATTTTTCCATCCCGAAACCATGATTTTACCTGGACAATGTATAACGTATTTCTTCTCATTTCAGGTTTGATCAATGTTGATGGAAAGCTATGGAAGGGGCAGCGCAAATTTTTGCACGAGCAACTTCGCGGTTTCGGCATGAAGCAGATAGGCAGAGGGAAAGAACAGTTGGAAGCAAGAATTATGGTAAGCAGTAAGCACTCACGTACTTTGATTCTGTCTTGCATCATGCAAGTAGGTATCAAAGAGCAAGCGTCTCTTTGGCCGTTTACTGGTACTATAATCCCATGTTTTCCACGCTTTCTTAACAGGTGGAAGCGGATGAGTTCCTAAATTCAATTTTGGCGAACCGCGGAAAGCCAGTGAACTTATCTCACTACTTGACCGTCTCCATAAGCAATGTGATCTGCTCACTCCTAATGAGCGTCCGATTTACCTGTGATGATGCCCGTTTCAAAAAGTTCACCGCACTGATTGAGGAAGGATTTCGTCTCTGTACATCCACTGGATCTACCAACTTCATTCCCAGTCTCAAGTACTTGCCTGATATTAAGGAGATCAACGTGAAGATTCATCAGGTTCGACATGGATTTATGGATTTTCATCAGATTCGTTGATGAACCATCCTCTTGGATGTTGATGTCGACATAATGTCTTAACGATTTTCCTCACGTTGACTTTTTTCTTTCGAACAGAACCGAGCTGAAATGGCTGGATTCTTTCGGGAGATTGTTGAAGAGCACAAGCAAACTTTTGACCCCTCCAATCTTCGTGATGTAGTCGATAGTTATCTTCTTGAAATTGAAACCGCAAAGGCAGAAGGCCGTGAAGGAGCACTTTTTGAAGGCAAAGATCCTGGTAAGCCTCCATTCTATTATATGTCGTGACATTAGGAAAACATCAACTTGACATTACCTGTACGACGACGCTAATGAAAGAACGCAATTCTGACAGATAGGACTAGCTACTGTTTCACATGAACTATATGTCTGTTAGGCAAAAGTAGTTAAGTCAACAAATGCATTTTAACGAGGAAAATGACGTACAATCATGTTTAGTAGTAGTCTTGGTGCCAAAAATAAAATCGATCTAAAGGACAATAAAACTGCGACAAGCCATAAAACATGAAAAGTCTTGTCAGCGGTAACTGCATTTATCGCATGACCATAAAACATTCAGTTACGTAAACGAAAGGCACAGCTTTAGAATTAGTATTGGATAGTGCAAGTTGCAGTAGGTGCTCTAAATACTTGCATACAGAAAAGGCATCGAAAAGTTTAGTACAAGTTAAATGTTTGGAAATCAAATCCAGTTAATCCAGTATGTAGTATTCGAGGAGGACAAGATTACCTCTGCATCAATTATAAAAATAAATTTGATTTGAAGAGATGATAATGATGAGACTGCTTTATGAAATAAATGTGAGTTGCAGTCCACTCGATTCAGGTAACTTCTCTCTCTCTCTCTCTCTCTCTCTCTCTCTCTCTCTCTCTCTCTCGATCAGTGTGTGTTACGGCAACAGTTACAGAGAAGGACAGATAACAACCTGTCTAAAATGATGGCATGATGTCCTTTCCTTCAGCCTCTCGTTTTTTTGGTACCTGAATCTCCTTGTTACATATTACTTCTTATCATGTAATCTCACTGATCAGCTAATTCAAGAAAGCTGCTTCAACTCAGTCAGTCAGCCAGTAGTACAAGATATTAGCGAAACAGCAACATCATCCTCTTGAATTTAAGTTTTTTTTCAATGAAATCCGTCAGTACCATTGTTACCATCATCAAATTGATATGGAGTCTTTGAATATGATCAGAGGTACCTTGTTTGATATGGCCACCGAGATGCCACCATGGCACCATATTACAGAAGTGGATATTATTTTTTCATAGGTAGCACTTTTGATAGCAGTAGCCGACACCGTTTTGTAACAATGTTGTCGTTAATGACTGTTTATATTAGTTATTAAGGCAACTTATTATTGCGCTCATACATTCCCAGGTTGCATTTCATAGCGCCATGTGCATTCTGACTCTGACTGTACAACAATATGATATTATGGACTTGTTAGTTTGAATGCATGAAAGGATCTTGAATAATGACTGATATATGGGGTGCGTGAACAGACAAAAAAAAAACACAAAACCGATGGTGATATGACAGGTATTTAGTTAGCATACTAAATGTGCTTCATTTCTTTCATGTGTTTTTTAAGATCGTCAAATCTACCAGATTCTTGGTGATATGTACAGTGCAGGGATGGAAACTGTAAAGACTGCAATGAACTGGGCAGTACTTTATATGCTTCACTACCCGGAGGTCTTGAAGAACGTTCAGAACGAGCTTGACCAGGTATACTATTCTGCCAAAGTTACGCTTGCCATTCATTTCAGAAATAAAAATTTGTAGTCAATAAACACTTGCGAATCTGGGTGAAACAGCAGGCAAACTGGCTCCCAATCATGCAAATTAAGGGCATAATCATGCAATATTGTGTGGGGGTGCTGTTATATGTGTACTCGCCAGCCAGTAATTTCAAGTGCAGCTATGTAACTTTTGACAATTATTTGTTGCACTGATGATTTCATGCTCATCACTCTTTGTTTGCTGCTTTCTAGGTTGTTGGACGAGAAAGACTTCCCACCCTTGACGATATGCCATTCTTGCCGTACACAGAAGCCACTGTGTTTGAAGTACTCCGACGGGCCTGCGTCGTTCCACTTGGCACTACACACTGCACAACCAAGTAAGTCAGCGCATTTGCGTCACATGAATGAATCAAAATGCATAAATGTCCGTCTGTGGGGCAGGTGATTGTCCAATGCATAATAGGTATGTATATATTTCGGGAAAAGTTGAGCAAACCACTAACCGCAACTCTTCTTGCTTGATGTGTGTCTGTGTGTAGAAACGTCGTTCTTGATGGCTACGAGATCCCCAAGAATACTCAAGTGATTCCTTTGATCTATGCTGTGTTAATGGATGAGGAGCTGTGGGAAGAGCCTGAAGAGTTTAACCCAAAGAGATTTTTGGATGCGTCTGGCAAGGTGATTAAGCCTGATTACTGGCTGCCGTTTGGAGCTGGGCGCCGCATGTGCCTTGGAGATATTTTGGCCAAACAAGAACTCTTCCTTTTCTTTACCTCACTTGTTCACTGTTTTCATTTACAACCGGTTGAAGGCACTGAGCTTCCAGACCTTGTTGGCCAGGCTGCTGTTACCATTTGTCCCGATGAATATGAGGTAGGTCGACAGATTTTCATTCAAGTCGTTCCCATACAGATGAATGGTCTGTTGAATTGGTCACTTTATATAAAATTCATTTTCTTTTCGTTTCAGCTTCTCGCCATTCCAAGACAGGATGAGTCCTCGTCAACGAAAAAAGTCGGAAATGGAAATGACTTTCCACTGATCAGTTCTTCAGCTTTATCCCTCAAATGCCAGTCTCTGATAAGCACTTGTACCGTCTTGGAAAGACGCAACGCTGGTCAACACTGAAACGGCGTTGCTGGTACTGTTTTATCAGTTGATCTTTGTACAAAGACTTACTGTTGCCTTCATTCCCTCTAGCCTTGGTTTAATGCGGTGTAGATGGACATGAGGCAAACAAATCTCATTTTTAAATAAGGAAAGGTATCAAAGTGTAGGAATACTAGGAAGAGAAGATGGATTGGTATTTAATATTGATGACGTTTTGTAAAATTCATTTGTTCTTGTTTATACTGATAGGGGTTTCTAGCCCACTAAGTTTTCTAGTTATGTACATTACATATGATTCATCATCCACATTACAATAATGCTAGCTAAATGGAGAACATAAGCCAAACGTCATTATCACCTTTATTATCTTTTTTTTGCCATGTTCAGGTCATAATTTCCATTGAATTGTTGAATGCATTAAGTCTTGCCGTCCGAATTCCACGAGACGGTAGAGTAGGCTGTTGTTGATACTTATTATTATTAATTATTATTATCATTATTATAGTTTTAGTTTAATTTATGCAATTTTGTGGTATACTTTTGTTTAAGTTAAGGCAGGATTGAAAACTAATCACCATTATATTATATAATATGTAATACAGTTAGCAGTACTGTTTGATTTTTACCCTCTCGAGGAAGAATGAGAAAGGATAGGGAAGACAAGGAAAATGCTATGCAACGGCCACACACATCCCTCCCTCTGGTGTATTTAGAAGAAATGAAATGATCTTACTTACCTTTTACCGTTGTAGTGAATTGTGAAATGATACCAAGTTTTCCTTTCTGTTGGACATTGGGAAATGTATGTGTAACCGTGTGCCTTGCTACCATTTTCCTTGAATTCAATGCCATATTATCGAAGAGCTGTGACAATCCCGAGTTCTAAGACGCAACAAAAAGGTCAAGGTAGCCTTCTCTGTATTTTTTTTGAAATGTATGCAGCTGAAAGAAATAATTTTCGCACACTCTTGCCCAACAATTACTTTAATATATTCTAGTATGTAGTACTTTTAGTCACACACACACATGCCCACACATTCATATATGAACTACTTTTGAAGCCAACTTGAATCCACTCCACTGTAATTTCCAATTTTAATTAATGTGTCGCTACCTTTAGCGCAGTTGTTGAGTCTTTATGGCAACTTCACAACGAATCAGTCTTGTGTCATGTTATTTTTTACAAGTACATACCTATTCAATACACAAACTCCCACCGAAATTTATTTGACTCAATATTCAGAGTGCTCTACCACACTGTACTACCGACAATAATTTTATTATTACTTTTGCTTTCTCGTGCTTATTATTAGATCTTTATGGTTATGACAACGTCTCGTAATATCAATTTTGGATGCATTCAATGGCAGGGATCTTAATTTTCTTGTCTAGTCAGTTAGCGCTGAAAGCTCAGATCAGATAGGTAGTTGTTGTCCCCAGTAATAATAAGCTATGTCTGTGAAGCTGAAAATCAGCACGTTATAGAAAAAGTATCAATTATTTTCCTTGTTTCGCTAATTCATGACATGAACGACTGGATTGAGGTTTTCAAAGAGAAGTAGTAGCTTGTATTTTGAGAGTTACAGCTAAATGGAGCTCCAGACTTCCTTAATAAGCTGACAGGCTTTATTTTATACTTTCTGAATTGACCATACAATATTGTATACCTTAGTAAAAAGGACAGAAAATCATGGAGTGAGGGATTAAATAGTTGCGGTACATGAGCAATGAAAGTTTTATTAACGAGAAGAAAAGGATGATAAACCCTGTGAAAAATAAAATAAAATGCATGACAAGAGTGAATACATGTTGATACAGTTTTTAAAACTTATATTTTATTATTTTATTCTTTGTTTTATGTTGCTACTAGTCAGTCATTGAAACCATTTAGTACTTTCACCATTTACTTCAATGCCTATATAATTATAGCACAAAGTTAAGCGATAAGTTTTGGCAATAACACAACATTATAGAATTAATTTTATTATTGTTCTTACATTCAACTAAAAAAAATCTGGTGAAATTATACCTTACCACTTACATGTCAGTTGACTCATACATACCCACATATAGCATCTAATTGAATTACTTACAATCACACGAGTTGTTACATGAATGCGTCGTATGTGTCTAGAGAATAGATGATGATGATGATACATAATATTGGTTGCGATTGGTTACAATGTATAAACCTTTGTTTTGCCAAAATTTACAAAGTACTTTTTACCTTAAACATTATATCATTACCAACCATTAGTTTCACAGTGTGCGAGACATCTCTCTCTTGTAAACATGATGTTTGCTATTATCAACACTCGTCAACAATGGATGTATCATTTTTTTGCCTTTTTTTCTTCATTATTGTTATGTTGAAATATACTTATTGTATCATGTTGTTGAAATGTTTTTATAGTTTTAATGCAATAAATCAATAAAACACTATTGTTTCTTCGAGTCTACAAGTGATTTTTTTCTAACTTTTACCATTACTGCAGCTAGAGCTCCAGCCTCCAGCGTTTATGGCATATCATAAAAGAACTAGCACATCAGCTCTCCAACGCCACTAAAATGCAGTTTAATATGAACAGAAAAACTCCAGAGTATATTATATTATACTTATAGGTAAATAAATTTTATTGCACATATTTACACACACGAAATCACTGCATCCCTTCATGCTTGCAATTTTCAGTTTGTAGTCTCGCATTCCCCCATAAATCTCGTCTCCGCTTTAGCATCTGCCATCTCATCCTCAACAGCACCATCTTCAACGCTCTGCTTCGACGGAGAAAACTTATCACTCTTATCTTTCACCGACTGAGGAGTCGCATTCTTACAATTCTTGTACTCTCCACTGGAATTCCACTCATCGCAAAAACTATCGATAAAGTCGTCCCCATTCATCACGTCCTCTCCAGAGTCAATTTCATCAGGGTCCATCTGCTCATCATTTAATGAGGACATGGTATCCTTAACAAGAAATAGTAACTCTGGCTGGTATCTGGAAGGACTGCTACTATTTCCATTTATAGAGGCATCCAAGTTCGTTGAGACAAGCATAGCCGTTGCAGGGCTCACTTCAACCCTTTCCATTGGGTTTGCCATGTTATGTCGTGGAGTCACGTAGACAGCAGCAGGAGTTCTAATGGGTGTACTAGAGCTGGCCAGAATGCGTCTTCTTTGACATGACCTTGGTGAGATGTGCTGTTGTGGCGATCTACGAGAACTGACTGAATGAACCACCGTTGTTGATACATTTCTTCGGGATGTTTGATCTGCTCTTGTTAGCATTCCGTTCACCTCAGTTCCAGGATGCACGATTGGTGATCTACGAGTCCTAAAACAGTGCAGCCACTTGACAGCCTCTCGACGGAAGTGCTCGTTTAGGCCACAAAATATGAATGGATTATACATTGAACTGGACATTGCAATCATGTGACAAATGAGTATTGCTGTAGAGTTGTGTCGAACGTGCGAGAAGTGTGTGAGGAGATGGTAGATGTTTATTGGAGCCCAACTTATAGCGAAGCAAATCACTGTGAGAACGAGCATTTTTATTGTTTTCCTTTTGGCACGGGACTGTGCAGCGACTTGACGGGGAGTTGTCGAGCCTGAAATTGTAAATTTTAAAGTGTGGTGGTATAACATATCTCCAGGCATATAATATTGAGAATGGGGATCATAAATTATAATATAATCAGAACGCAATATTCATAATTCATTTAATCTTTTTTCTTATCTTCAAGTAGATTACCTAGTCCGGAGGAGCGATGCCATAACCGTTTCATAATGGCGATATATGACGCAGTAGTAAATAAAAGGGGTAATAAATACTGAGCGAGAAAGGTTGCCACTGTAAGTATTTGCCTTGCCCGGAGCGAGCCAAATTCTGCCTGACAACGCTTTACAATTCGTACTGTGAGAACTGTAACAACCTAGAAAAAAAGTGTATTCCAAACCACACAATTATACTTCATCATAAATTAGAATAATATTATATTTATATATTTTTTTAGCATCTTCCCTCTCCCATTTCTAGGAGAATACACAACTTTCACAGATAAATTGAGAAGATTTTGTAAAGCATTTTAATTGATCAAAAAGACAATAAATCAATTAGGTATGGTAAGTAAGCAGCACTTGCAAAATTTTTGAAACTGGAAAATAGGCATAAGGAAATGAAAAAAAAAATTCACTGAAACTCCTACGCCTCTGTTTATACCTGTGTGTGACTATATACCTACATATTATATATTCTAAGCTTGCTTCAGCTTGTTTTGTTACACCAGAGACTAAACATTCAAGCATCCAAACTGAAGCATGTAGGAAACGAGGAAGATTAAAAACATGGGTTTCATATTGGCAATAAAGAGAATGCCAGCATCAAATAGAATTTCTTGGGACCAACCACAGTGAAAAATCCACCTTGCAAGTTTTCTTAGATTTATGCAAATAATTTCTGTTCTTAAGTCACATATATTAGCAACTTTGTTGGAGATTCTTTTCATATGAAATTCTACTTTCTTTTGAAATTATGTAGCATCTTAGTTTCTCCTTTCCTATGCATCGCACAATGGCATTATATTGGGAAATATATGGGAAGACGAAAGTATTTGTCATTCCGTTTTACTGGAAACTACTGAAAGTATGCGAAATATTCGTGCGTGATAAAAGTAATCGTATTCGCTCTGAGCAACATTTTCTCTAATGATGAGTAGAAGTGGAGTCGAGTCGTGTGTGGAAGAACTGCTCTTTGCTGTCTTAATGACAATGTAGTAGTTTTGTTGACGCTCTAGCTAATTTGTACTTGATGTTTGCAATACTTTCTTGAAAAGTTTTTACTTATACAGTAACTTCGCTCTTTTCCGTTTCATTGACTATATGAATTGCTTCACCTCAAGTGTAGCAAGGGAAATCATATCAATGGAAGATGTGTAATATTGAGTAAGCCATCATAATTACTTTACCTGATGATTTAGAGCGTATGGAAGGGAAAGGATGGCAGAGACGATCCAAATTGCAATGACTAGTAGAATTCCTTGAGAGCATTTTAATCGTTTTCCTAGAGGGTTCATGATCACCTGAAAAATATATTACCCGAAACGGTGTTTAAATATATGTGATTCCGCTCTCCTCGCTTTTTCGGTTGATTACTCAACAAGTACAGGTTAGTTTAATGATGATTTATAACCTGATATCGATCCATTGCTATCACAGCCATAGTGAAGGATGTTGCGTAGACGGAAGTAACCTGGACAAATGGCACTGTGCGACAAAGAAATGAGCCAAACGGCCACTCTGCCATTATCACACGGGCTGCACTAAATGGAATGTTGAATGTGGCCAGAAATAAGTCTGCTGCAGCCAGGTTAGCCAACAAGGCATGGGTTAAAGTGTGAAATCGTCGGCTCCTAATTACCAACTGTAAACCCAACAATTTTTCTTTCAACATGTCAATTTTCCTTGTACATCGAAGTCAATCATCAATTCATCATCGTTACAATGAAGTCACGAGCACATGAACAAGGATTAAAATGTTTACACGAAAATAAAATGAAATATACTTACCTGCACCACAAGAAGATTCCCAATAATTGACACGCAAGCAATCGCCAGGTAAATTACAATAATAAGTATATGTTTTAGAGGAACACCAAACGTCGAATCATCTCCTTCCAGCAAATTATTCAAATCTAAGATATCATCTAGAGTCAAATTGAATTCCATGTTGGTTGTACTCGCCGCTTCAATCCCGGAGAAAGGGTCTGTCGATCCAGTCGCAGTTATACTCGTTGCCCCATAGTTTTCAGACGGGTGAGCCCCATCATTTTCAAAACGATTCGGATAAAACACGTTGTTATGATTTTCTGAGGGGAATGCTGATGATCCCGACTTGAGGGACATTTTCAAGATATGAATAAACTCATGAAGATTCCTTGTAAGAGCAGATGACTCATCTTCACTGTTAACTTTCTCCAACTCACTAAAGCTTTCATTCGTCGAATTTTCATCGCCAGTTGTGCAATTCACTTCCACCCCGTATGTAATGGGCTCTGAATAGTTAGTCGAGTACGAGGATATGCTATCATTGATGGGTACAGTGATTTTTGGAGTGCCGTAATAACTCTGAGTGCTAACACTACCACTTTCAAAATATTCACTTTCTCCTTCGTTCACAGACAGGGAAGGCTCCAACTCACTTTTCTTTGACAAACTGTCAGTGTTAGATTGCATGTTTTCCTGTGTTGGGGCATAAGGAAACACGAATGGAGACCGTTTGTAAGCTACCTGCTGCTGCTGCTGTTGGGACGTAGACTCTAAATCAGACTGTTCCGGAGAGAATCCACCACCTTTCACCAATTTATCTTTGGAATACAGTCTTTGGAGGATTTCACGAAGTTTCTCGACAAGATATGCATCAAGTTGGGCCATGCTGTAATTGGTTGCTTTTATCGCCTTCTAATAATTTCATTTAATATCGATTGTTATCACAACTCCAGGAGAACTTTTCTCTGAACCTCTATATACTTTGTGGAATTTCCTTTGCTCAAACTCCCCATATTCGTACTACTTTTATGGCACATGTACATTCCAAAAATTAATTCAACTTAAAAGTCACAAATCTGCTTTTCGGGCTCCCCAAACAAAAGCAGAAATGCTTAGTCAGTCACTATGTCAAAATATGGAAAAGTGAAAAAATGCGTTACTGTACAGAAAAATTGAATTTATTATTATAGAAATTTTTCTGATATCAAAAGGAAAACTTTCACTTGAATTATTCCTTTCTTTATTTCACTCGCTTCCGCTTCATAATCCCTTTCTTTTCATAAAGCGACAGCTACAATGGTGGTGATGGCACACTATACGTTGAGGTAAATACGATGCCACTGTAACTTCCTTTTTGATTTTATCTTTTTATCCTAACTTTTCTCCTCGACTCTTAAACATGTGTGTATCTTTGATTTCTTTGAGTGTCTGATAATTTGCAAGTTAACTTCTGTTCTCTTTTATATCCCTGTGTATAATATGGAGTCCCTTAACATTGTCTACCCACTTTCAACAAAGATTTGAGCATTTTTTTAGACTCCGACTCGTTCTTTGCACAAGTAAACAGAACAAATAGGATTACATTGTTTTATTCATGCTTGTGTACTAGTAGAAGCCCAACTTTTTATTTATGTTGTTGTGGTTGCCACTTAGTAGCTTCTAACATTTACTTCCTGGGACAATCATGTATTTACAAGTAGTATCACTAGCAGAAATTGTATTTAGAGATCACATTCGGTTCATTTAAGAAAAAAGGAAGAAGACGAAGCAGGGAACAGAGCACCACCCTATAATATAACCTTTGCGACTTCATGGAGACTTGCTTGGTTCTCTGCTTTTGGCAGACTAGACTTTTCCTGATGCTCCAACTTCCTTTTCCCTTCCTTCCTCTGGGTTTCCTTCTGTTGGTACGCTAGTTGTCTCCAGCCATTCAATCTTTCTAGTTATTGTTGACTGGTGGACTGCAAATAGCGTCGTGTGATAGAAACGAAGGGCAATGCCAGTAGTCGTTTTCTTGGTTCTAGAAGATGTAATAAGTTGGTTACATTTTCCCCCTGTAATACATGCATGATGCATATACAAAACCTACTCATTCACTTGTCCGGACTAGTTATCTAGTCTTGGATATGAAGGGAGACTGGGAAACAGGGCAAAACTGGAATATTAACGGTGGCCTGGCATGGTGATTCAGCAGAGATAGAAGATTGCGATACTAAAAGTAAAGAACATGAAATATATGCTTTGTAACCTCACCTCTTGCTCTCGTCTGAGAAGGAAGGTCACACACATAGTATCTGTGGGAGTGTCTTTTGTTCCTTGTGGGTTGGTGGAATGTTTCTTCAATACTAATAATAAGCCAGGCCACTGATACATAAATTGGGAAACACAGTGGACAAAAAAAAATGTAGCGAGCATGGAGCAGGAGAGAAAGAGTTTTTATCAAAAATCACACTGGGAAAATTACTCGTGGAGAAATAAGCAGCGCATGAAGAAGGAAAGAGGCTATTTGAAAAACTTCAACGCTTCTTCTTGTCCGGCGCTTTTTCCAATGGTAGGACCACCGCCACCGCGTAGTAGTTTATTTTCATAAGTTGCACACTTCATCACATTATTGCCGTTTCCAGGAGAGGATATTAGAGATATAAATGGATGGGAAGAGGGGACATGGATACATGAATTCTTGGAAACTGAAACGCCATGGCGATAAGATGAGGTAGAATTTTCGACGACGACGTCACACAAACCTCCTTTTTTTCCCTTGCCCTTCTCACCAGAAAGAAAATGTTCTTCACCATTTCCCATTTTTATGGTAATATATAGTTGACATGCTCTGAGCACTAATATGTTTACATCCCTAAAAGAGTACAAAAAAGTGAGTCTCTCTGACTGATTGGTGTGAATGCTTTGTTTCATCCACTCGAGCGAAAGTTTTCCTGTGTCATGGAGAAAATGAAAGAAAGTACACCATTGCTTCAAATCCAACATCCCTTTCTATCAGTAGCAACATCTCAACAACCAACTCAAATAACTAGCAACTCATAACGTCTCAAGTTTGTTACTCATTCAGTACATTATTTGCTACTAATACAATATGCTAAAAGTAGAGCATAACTAAGAGAATTGCCATTTTTTATGTCGAAGTATGAACTAATGCTATATATAACAGAGCCATTTATAGTATGGAATAAGTATACCTATTTTCAGTAACAATTGGTACTTTGTACAGAAAAACGCGGTGTAATATTGGCTAAAGTAGTAGGCAGTTTTATCATTATCTCGACGAAAGAGCAAGATAAGTGACAAGAAGAATATGATACTATAAGATGCGATAAAAGTTTGTGTAATAATGTATGTTTTCCTCTGGGTAACATGGTAAACAGAGGTGATCCGTACTTGCTCGGTGGTGATATTACCTTTATACCTTTTTGACAAGAGAAAAAGGGAAAAGGAGCAAAGTTGGAGAAAAAGTCAAGTATTGAGTTTCCAATCTAATATCGACAGTCATGCCCTAGTGGGCTATCAAGCAAACTACATAATGGTTTGTGACCTACGAAGAAGAAAACAACAGAGAAAAACTTTGAGGCTAAAAATCTGAGAGAGAGACAGAGAGAGAGAGAAATCATTTTACCCCGCTCATTTGTAAGGGTTTTGAAAGAGTTTAAAAACTTGCATGAACTACGCAACAAAATTACATGAGAAAAAAAGATGGTCTGGAAGTGTTGCACACTTTCCTCTTTGTAGAAGCCTTTGTGCAAAAATGAAGCTTAGCGTAGAATGAGTGGGTTGCTATTTTGCTATGAATGCTTGATTGAAACTGAAATCAGAAGTTAGCAAATCTCAGTTTTTTGCTTCGTGTTGCCAAACAAAGCATCATAATATCAACAAGATTCCACTTTTGCTTTTTTTTGTCTAGTCGCACGTCAGAATCAGAATGGCAAAGATGATGTTGTGTTGAAGTCGGTTTACATCACAAGCAAAGCATGAAGATGGATGAAAATGGATGAATCTTTCTTTTCCCACGAGATAGTTGCTGCCTATTTTCTGCATGCTTGGTAAATACAGTGGTGCAACTTGCTCCAAAAACGTTTCGCTTACGTTTTTTATGACGCCATCAGTACCTATGCCAAAAACACAGTCCACGTGGATAAGGTTTTACTGCTACATTCCGATCTATCGTGTTTTGTCATAATTTCGCAAAAACTGATTGAGTTCCATTGAAGGAGAACATACAAGTGTTGTTCATGCTAATCCTCTAGATTACGAGTTCAAGACAACCAACGGTATATTATTATCTACTAGGAAACTAATAATAAAGATTTTTATTGTAATTTTCCAGTCTGTTTGAAATAACATCTTTACAGTTAGGTAGTACATAATATGTGTTTAGAGCTTATGTGACTTGGTACTACAGCTTACACTTTAAGGCAGTATGACAAACTTTTTTATTTCGTGAGGAGTGAAATAAGTTCAAAGTAAGTATACATACAGTTGGCTGGATTTCGTATGGAATCAAATACGAATGAACTAAGAAAAAGGAGGCAGTCTGAGTCTAGTGATCTGGTGAGAGTCTATTACGTAATATAAGTCATAAGCAGTAGGTTTAAGTTCCGATTTTGTGGGACCTTGCTTGGTATTTACCAATGCAACAGAACAAGAACAGGATAAATATGTATTGGAATTGGAAATGCGCTGTTTTACCGTTTACATTATGAATGTTATTCAGAAGCGTGAAAAAGAAATTCTTGAGATAAAATATTGCTAACGAAGCAGCATGAAACATGATAAGTGATCATGATCATATAACTAAAATGCTGTTCTTATCTCAATCGAATTAGGCAAAATGTCGTGCGTAATGTATGTCTAGTTAAATGTGTATAGGCCAGGCTTGTCTAATCACCCCAATTTTGTCAAGTGATTAGTGATTGGGATTAAATGAAGGTTCTGTTTTTAAAAGTGATTGGTGATTAATATCAATCCCAATCACTGGTGATTAGGTGATTAAATGTTAAACGAAAACGCAAGTGGGATTAGGATTAGTGATTAAGTTTATTTATTGATGATTTACTTGGACAATGTAATGTAGAAACAAACAAATGCAATGTATTAACAATATATCACTATACCGACCACTATACTTACTACCAAGATAGGTTATCAATGATACTAAAGATTCCTAATTCCACAACCGCATATACCAACTTTGGTGCTAGGTACCTAATAGAAGCATTAAAAAAGTCGCACTCATACAGAAATCATGTATGTCTGTCTGTTCATTCTTTAAAAACAATAGCAATAGCGTGCATTATATGTGTTGTAAATCATACATGAAAATGAAAATTAATTATTACAAAAAAAGCTTCACATTTGTCATAAATGATTTTTAATATTTGTAATGATCGGATGTTATTTATGAAAAAATTTTGGTAGTCTAGCGCTAACTGATCTCGCTTACACACCCACCTCCTTACCTCAGTGATTAAGTAGTGATTAAGTAGTGATTAAGGGTTTCTGGTTTCGGGATTAGTGATTGTGATTAAATGCGAAAAATCTGAAGTGGGATTGGTGATTAAGTGATTAAATTAATC
>JAQIXW010000604.1:0-27207 GCA_034700685.1 Willowsia buskii
GAAATAATGTATGAAAATATATGGTCGTTATTATTTCAATGTTTAACGATTTTGTATTGATTTAAATGTGCACATGCTCATATGTCATATTCGAATGTACCATAAGTATGATGGCTGTGCTGACTTTAACTATTTTGCTTTGTTTTCCTTTGTGCATGTCATGTCCGTGGGTTGCAATTTGCAATATACAATCATTCACCTCTCTGCAATTCACCATGCATCGCAAGGGAAACCAGTTTTGCTGACACATTTGCATTACACGAGGAGAGCAAGTTGATAGAGATAAATTTGCTGTCCATATTTCATATTATCAACAAAGCCAGAGCCAGGGTAAGTATAGGTGAAAAATGAGGCGACTGAGTGTATTGAGTTTTGCAGCATGCTAGGTTATTGTAGATCTGTGCAAAAAAAGTCTTTCAACATTTCATCATTCTTTTCATGAACTCGTTCATCATCCATCTGCAAAAGCAGCAGCGACTAACGATTAACACTGCAAATTGCATATTTCTGCTGTTGCTAAAATCTGCGGCATTTTATGTGGCAAGTAAAATAATATATTTGGATGTGTCGGTATACCTCATATCTCTGGTGGGTCGGTAAGTCTCATGAATGATTCATATTTGTAAATGCATAACGTAAACTTGCACTATAGTACTCAAAATGTTAAACTTATTCTATAAGCTTGTATTGTATCTTTAGATTATACACAAACTATTAATAACGTAAATGGTTTAGCGTGATAATTGTATTTTTAGATGTACCGGCATATTATGTACAAATGTTTATAACCAGCTATGAAGATAAAAAAGAGTGACTGTTGCGGTTTGCCTTAAAATAATATGTTCTCCAATAACTTATTACTGTTCATTTCAGACTGTCTCTCCCAGTTTTGAATGAATCTGTAAAAGCAGACATGAATCTAATTACTTGCGGCTTGCTTGTTTACATTTTGTTACAGTTAGTTATGCGAGTAATTTGAAGAGGATTATTTCCAAATCTGTTGCTGATTATTAATGGACGATGAAAAACAGGGATCTGCACGTCTGTAATCTGCATGAAAATATCCCGTGTATCACATGATCTCGTGTCACAGACCTACAACCTTTGAACTGCTTTATTGTTGAATCCTTTTTCTAAAGTCAGTTAATGCCCAAGATTAGCTTGGAAGATAAGCGAAAACATTGTATCACAAAAATAAGTCGCGGCATATGCTTATTTTTATACTTTAGGTGTAAACTAATGAATGATGAGATAACAATTGCACTATTTTAAAATTACAAGCTTAACAAGATACCAGAGATGAATTTAGGTATGCTGGAATGTCTGCATACATTTTTTTTAAAATCTGCTGTAAGGTATGCAATATAATTCAAATCCAAAAGAACCCCACATCATGCAGTTATAGAGAAACGTATAAAAATGGAATGCAAATCATAAAATGTTATGAAATACCTTGGGTATTAAAAGGTCTTTTAGAATTAGGTTGGAGCTTAATAAGATGAAATTGTGTACAAAAGTTGAAAAGTCGACATTCGGAACTGGACTTCCAAGCGTTCGGCTTAGTTCGTATAGTCATATGGAAAGTAAGTTTTCTCTTCTCACATATTCGATACATTTTTAAGCTATATATTCGGCATGGAACAACTGGTATACAAATACACCTTTCCATATACCTACGCACTACTGATGTGATCTATAAGTCTGATATGAACGTATTCGCATGTGAATGAAATATGAAAGAGAGTAATGAGTACACATGTAAGCCATAACAGAGCCGCCTGCTTTCCCAACTTGTAATCCTACAAACAACCCTTTTTTTATCATTTACTACCATCACTTTTTTCACAGTTCAAGAACTACTTTGGCAAATCGAAATGAACCCAGTTAATTATAACTGTTTGTAAAGCTAAGGCTTAACGAAAAATGAATGACGGGAGAGTTTTTATTTAGACATTTTCGCAAATGTAAAGAGAATAACTTTTTGGAATTTGAAATATAGCATAAAAATATACGTTATATGGGCTTCTCCCTCTCTCTCTCGTCATCCAACAAGCCGCCTAAGTACGTATGACAGCTATGATGACTAAACCAAAAACCACAAAACAGAACTGACTTTTTGTATATTTATCTCTTATCCTCTTAAAACCAATAAACTCCATTTGTACCAACACAGGTTTTAGTCAGACAAGCCCACCAACAACACGGTCAGTATGTGTGCATATTACACTTAAATAATAGCAAACACATTCTCTAGTCATTCTTTTAACCCATACTCTTGCATAAATTTTCCCTCGAAGTTTTCCTTCTGCTGTACTACAGCAGGAAAAAGATAAGGATAAGTATAAAACCCTCAACCTTTCTGTGTTCATTTGACATACCCTTTTTGCACGTTGACGTTGTTGTGAAAGTCAAAAATATACTTTTTTTTTGCTCTATATACAGTCCTTCACACCAGTCTCAAATATATACTCGCCGCCTGTCTACATTTATGACTCAAGTTTACATTGCCACTTTGCAAGTTACTTTTGTATGAATAATATTGCTTTTACTAGCAGTATTTTTTTGCGAGAATTTTGTGCTGTTGCTCTATATGCAATTCATTTCAATTGCGGAAAAGCATGGAAGATCAGATCATCAGTAGTAGCCCAGCAGTACTAGTGGAGAAGCAGAAGTGTTCATTCACTACTACAATCATGGTCACCAATAATATCTTCCTCGTCATCGGCACCGTCAAAGCCCTATCAATATCAGAAAAGTGGCAGTGTTGTTGGTAGCATCAACAACATCACAGCAGCAGAAGCAATTCAACATCAGAGAGAAGTAATCAGACTAAAAAAGAAGAAGCTCAATAGCACAATAAATAGTAAAAAATATATATGTGTCTTATCCACACACATAATATTCATTCGTTTTGAAATAAACCATTAACATTGCGACCGCACCAACTTCATCAACAGGAGCAGATAGAGTGCTCTCACAGAAAGCACTACACTAAAGCTTTTTATTATTATTATTCTTACTATGAAACTACGTCTCGTATGAAGATAAAGATGTTTTGTTCTTGGGGATGTTGATGATGATGGTGAAATAGTGAGAGAGAGATATATCACTTCTTTACCACGACCAGTATACGAGTAAAGTGTTGAGTTTAGTCCTCATTGTGAATTTACACGAGACACAAGGAAGACGACAAGAGAAGTCTGCTGCTGCCTCTGATATCTTCTTTTTTTCTCTTGGTAAAGTCAAAGTCGTCTATTAAGTAGTCTGTGTGAGGTGGTTAGTGCTTGTATTTGGGATTAAACATTGTTCAATTGAGTGCAGAATTGATTGATTTTAATGAAGTTGACCATCAGACGATCTGTATAAAGCAACTAAATATTTCCAATTACGAGGAAGGAAGGACTCCTGTTTTTTCCTGCTCGTTTTCAAAAAATCAAGAACATTTCTTTGGAGAGAGGTCAGTAAACTATTTAACAAAATAAATAATTATTAGTTGGGAAAACAAATACTGAAACCGCATTTTGGTTGCCAGTTTAAGAAATAATCATTACTCATTACTCCATGTGTGTTAAAATTCGTTAGTTCTTGGTTGTTTGAGCAAAGAAAGGGTTATGTGGGATTGCTTACTCATTTCCCTACGAATTGTCTCTGAGTATGCAGCGCAACGTAAAATTGTAGCATGAGTTTGTCGAGTGGTGAAGGTGACAACGTCGAAATATTCGCAGAGAAATTAATGCATTTTTGTTTAAGTCAGTCAACGTCATTGGTTTCTACTTGCATGACTTACTTCATTTCATGTTTCTGTTCAACTGTTCATAGCTCTACCATTTCAATCTTAGTGTTGCATGATTGATGCTTTCTTGCAAGACAGAAGTCCAGGTTAATTATATTGATAGCATTCCAAGATTGTGTATCATGTTTCACTTTGGGATTTTCTGGTTTAATCTCGTTACGAAATGTAGGTACTAATACGGGGGAATGCCTAAAATACCTGAATAATTAATGCTTTTGTAATTTTTCAAAGCAAACACAGACAGAGTTTAAGCATTTTACGGGTTTGTTGTTGTGTACATACAACTGGTTTTATATATGAGTAGTTTTAATAGTCTTGGTGGCCCCGAGCAAGCCATTTTTTCAATAAAAGTATATACATCATCGATTAGAATTAGACTGTTGATGGCTATTGCTATTGGTAGAATTTTAAGGTAGGTATGGAATAAAATGTCTTATTGAAGACCTTGAAATTCCAGGCAGCATAACCTTTTTTGTGGTCCAAACAAACATGCACATGACATGAAAAACAAGTAATGGAGCAGCAGGTACCGATAGTAATGCAGCAAATTGAGCACCCAGCAGCACTCTTTGACATTTTTTACATTGTTTTTTCAGGATGAGTGAGTACTAGCATAACAAGGAAAAGTATGAGTTATGTGGTAAATACTCGAGTAAATATGCAATGTGAAACAAGGTAGCATGTACAGAAGGGAGAAAGATGCTTATAAATTTGGGAGAGATTTCAGATAAGCAAGTCGGCACCACAAAGTCGGATACAGAAGGTGTTCAGTATTTCCTCTTGCCAGTGAGCTTGTAGGTATTTTTGAAATTTATGACATCTAAAAGCACTGTACTACGATTTTAAAGTTAAAATTGTTTATGAAATGTAAGGATAAAATATATTATCGTACTGTACAAACTGTACTCAGCGCAGCGTTTGTATGTAGCTTACTTCAAAAAGTTTTTATATAGTCGTATGAAAAAGTACCTTTTTTGAAGTTTTGACATATTTCGAACCATAGATGATTTATATTTTAAAATTTATAGTGATATATAGTAGATTTTGTTTACATATCTAAGAATCCGACGTGAGTGACAAAAAAACTGGTTAAAAGTGGATCCCCACAAATAATATGTTCCGGCTTCCTGAGTATCGCTCGGCACAACTCCAGCAAAATTTCCTAATCTGCTGACATACGTTTTCTGTGAACTCTTCATCATCAAATTGATTGTGCAAGAATCCCTAGCTTTCCAATGGCTAGTTAAACCCACACCATATAGATTGCCCAATACGCATAATATTATGCCAAGTGTAATACTGAAAATGTTGACATAAATTTTCTGAGAACGTTTTTCATACACACCCAAGTAATAAAAGAGATACAAGTTGTATCATACAACATCATTCACACCCCGAGTAATATTATGGAACATTTACATTTGTTATGAAAGATAACGCCAGAAATAAATAGCAGACTCGCCACAAGTCCAAGGTACGCCGCATTTCTATTTGAAGAAAACACTTGGAAGGACATTTGTCATAATAATGAAAATGATAAACAATTTTTTTGTAGGAAAAATTACATCACGTTTTTACGCGGTGTGTGTGGAAATACTATAAAAAAGTGTAGAAAGGTGCAAGCGATAAGT
The DNA here is from genome assembly GCA_034700685.1 of Willowsia buskii. Taxonomy (NCBI): domain Eukaryota; kingdom Metazoa; phylum Arthropoda; class Collembola; order Entomobryomorpha; family Entomobryidae; genus Willowsia; species Willowsia buskii. The sequence continues at coordinate 5,425 of JAQIXW010000604.1, forward strand.
AAATCTGCAAATATACAACCAATGAAAAAAGCTTACCTTGCCGAAATTACGTATGCACTTATCAGATTTGTTTGTTAGATCAACAAACTTTTTTGTTTACTTTTCTCAGAAAAAATAGTGGAGTTAGATTGTAAAAAATATTAAAGAATTTTTTATATGCAGATATATAGGACAAATCATGTATGCATTAAAGATGATAAAATTATTTAAATAAATGGGAAGCAATATGTTAAAAAAATTATATGGTATATTTATGCTTTCGCAGAATCAATGCGAATTTCTCGAGAAATGTTTCATTGCAAAGGTAAAAATTTTGACGTGGGCATAGGTAGCATTGATATATCACTCTTAATACACAGATTCTTATGAGGTTTATACATGATAAGTTCACATCTAGCTTTAGTTCCTTCCTTGCGCGTAGGAGGTATCTTATTTGATTTTGTTAAGTAACACACGCTTAGAATATTATCTAGTTGCACGCTCAGTGCACATTATAGATTATACGAGTTAGTATTTTAATATCGCACATGAATGAGCCGATTGCACCTGCTAAGGGCATGTGAGCGATGGGATGTGCTCCTGTAACTTGTGTAGTAGTCGTTTGCGAACGAAGAGAGAAAAAGAAAAAAGAGAAAACAAACAAAATACAGCTAGATGGGAATATTAGATAAATGTTTGCAAAAGAATATCTCGAATTAAGGGAATATGAAAACTGAGGAGTCAATTTTGCAAATGTGTGCTCTACCACCGTCTTGTGTCCTATCATTTATGTTCATCCATACCATCGCCCACCACTACTCACAATTTCATGCATGCTCACTGCTCGATTACCTTGCATATAAATAGATAATCCTATGATATGAATTGTAAGCACTATATGATCACGTAATAATATGCGGTAGGTGTGTTTGCACTTTAACACCTTTCTCTATAGAGTAAAAGTTTATGTAGGTCTGAAAAATATGATTATGATAAGTAGCAGCGCTGTCCAATTTGCAATGAAAATGAAGGCTGTGCACAAAAAAAACTATGTCTACATTCCCTGAAATCATTTCTTCTACGTAGTTTATTATACGTATAGGAACATATTTCAAACAATGAAGCCTTCTCTTTAGAGATCTTTTTGGGGGACATCTTTTTGATAATGATTTGTAGATGTTATCATGCCTGGAAAAATAAACGATAAGTTCTCATCAGTGGCAAAGTTGCAGATGTGCAATTTATATCAGCAAGAGAGGAGCACTATATTAAATTAAATTGTGTAATAATGACACGGACTGAAAGACACGTGCTCATTTTATGGTTTTGGAAATATGCATGCTTGAAAGAAGACAAGGCCAATCTACGAGGAGGTCTGTGCAGGCAGACTTCTGCTGTGGGTTTTCGGGCATTCGTTACTTCAGTATTTAATACCTAGACACAGTTGACAGTAAATTGACCTTCAGCAGATCTGCAACTGTGGTATGCATTTATAGGACTCTATACCTAATGCAAATATTTAGTATCCACAAAAAGTGCACACTAGACTGACTAGACTTCTGTTTTCAACCAAACACAAATATTACTTTGAACTATAAAATGACGGGGGTCTCTCCTCTCTCCTGCCATGTTAGGGGCCAGTTTTCAAAGAAGATAAGAAATTAAGGTCTAATTGAGTAGACCAACTTTTTAGAGCATTCTAGTTCCGTTTCAAAAATGAATAGAGAATATGAAACAGAAAGCCAAATTGGTAGTTGCTTTCCTTCTCTGAAAACTTTTCACAGCACTAAATCACACACGACATTTCTTATGAAATAGAAACTTAATCAATTTAGAGCAACAGTTTTAGATTTGAGTAAAAGTTTTAATTGGGCAAGTTTTTGGGGCTATATGGTGGTTAAATAGAAAACTATAAAGAAGAGAAAAGAGAATTTAGCCTCTTTTCTTCCTCTCTGCATTCACTCACTCCATGTCACAGTTGCTGCGCGCGTTCCGCTTGTGTTGTTCTTCAAACAGAGTGAAAGTTCCCAGTCCGCTTTCACATTCACCTTGAAAAGGACTTGACGTGACATGAGTGGACAATAAAAATGAATTACAGCAAAACCGTGCACTCTGCTAAAACAAGGACTCAAGCATAACATACCACATAAATTCTTGGGTCGTGTATTATTCCAACAAAGCGATAGAATTTTTGCATGCAACCATTTCCTTCCATTTTTTGGATCTTTTTTGTACCTATTACATACCTTATTTGGAGAAAATTAATAGTTTTGAGTATGCAGACTATTAGATAAAAATGCAATAAAAAGATAATGGTCTAGAAAAAATGCTTTTATTAATACTTTCATAAGCAAGCAGTCAAAATGCAGCTTACTAACCTATAATTTTCCCTCTTTTGAGTTTCATATCAACACATGGAGTAAAAACAAACATTTTTGCGTGACAGGTCAATTTGAGAGTTGAGAGAGGTTTCTAATGATTTTGTTATTTTTGTTCCAGGTTTCCTGGTCAGAGGTCAGAGCATCCCTTTCAGTTAAACATTTTGTGAAAAGGAGGAAGAACCGCATGGCAGTCCATGTAATGTTGTTCGACTCTTAGAAATTGCACTTCCTTCCTATACCACTTTCTCCTTCCACTTACTATATTTTTCCCTTATAACTTGAACTGTGTATTCTTGCGGCTGACTTGAAGCTGACCTGCGTTGCACAACGGGATCATGGTTGGATTACACTTGACCGTGAAAGAAATAAACTTTGGGTTTAGAATTTTCTTCGGGGTTAAGTGATCTTCAGGTTGGAGTAATTCCAAATAAAGGAATTATCAACAATTCATTCCAACGATTATAAATTGTGATCTTCAAAGAGATCCATAAAACATCTCTATCATCACATCGTCAACTTAGACAACTTTTGTACTTCCTTCAGGGGCTCCTATAATCAACTCAAACCTTACATCTCTGGACTCAAGAACGCGCCTCCAAAGAAAAATTTGCATTTTCCATTCCAGTTTTGAGATTATATCAGCTTTATAGTCTACTCTGTACCTGTATAAATATACGTTTCATTACATTACAAATTATAACTAAATATACATCAATTTAATACGTCAACTGCAAAGTCCAAAATGGTGAAAGATAAGCCAGATCAAACCCGAATTTATGACGAGGAGGGATATCGGCAAAGGGCTGCTTGCCTTTGTGTGAAGAACGAGTCTGAGTCGGAGGTAATGATTATATGCATGTTTTTTTATATCTTTACCGGTTGTTTTACTTCCATCTTTTAGATTTTAAGGATAATCATTCATTAAAACTTGTAATTACTTTATGAACAAGCTTAGGCCGTTAATACAGCACGCTTGGCGAATTCAAAATTTTAACAATAATTTAATCAAATAATTTCATTGTTGTGGGTCACCAGCATATCTTGTTGTTTTTCTGAATATGGCAAGGTTCTCCTCGTCTCCTCCTCCAAGAACAGTGATCAGTGGATTGTTCCTGGTGGCGGGGTGGAGCCAGAAGAATCTCATTGTGTTGCTGCTGTCCGAGAAGTTGTAGAGGAAGCTGGGGTTCGTGGGAAAATAGATCGGTGCATTGGCATTTTTGAGGTAGCAAAAATTTCATTTATTTCTATTACGAAAGAGACTTTGCAATATCTTTTCATCTATTTTAACTTTTTTATACTCATTACATTCATTAAGTTAAAAATCCGCGTGCATCAAAAGACCAATAAAAGGCAAAGTATTCTATACTTTTATTAGTTTTTAGTTTTATTGTTCGTTTTGTGTGGTATATTTTTTATGGCTACTTTTTATGTTTATCATCCTCCACCTAGCATGAAGGTTTCCTTAATATTTTGCAGAATGAGGAACGCAGACATCGCACTGCCGTATATGTCATGATTGTCACTGAGGAAATGCCAGAGTGGGAAGATTCCATTAGAATTGGTAATACTACGTTTTCTTCATATTAAACATACAAAAACATACTACATACCTACCTATTATATTTATGTATAAAGTGATTTATTTGCTTTTTCTTGTTGAAGGCCGCAAGCGAAAATGGTTCGGTGTGGATGAAGCTCTTGAAAAACTTTCCCGCAATGGGTCTACTCATTTAAACTATTTCGAGCACCTTCGCCACTTTACTAGGGTAAATATAAATATACTATTTCAATAGTGAAGTTTTATCTACTAATTGGAGAATGAAAGATTTGCAATATAATTAATTATTGTGCATTCGTCTTCATTATTTCTCTATTTTATAATGTTTACAGAGGAAAGCCCAAAGTAGTTCCGATTCAAGTAGTAGTGAAAACGGTAGTACATCCGCCTCGCTTTTGGATGTCGCGTCCTCTGAATAAAGTACTCAAGAAATGAAACAGCAATTAAGCCTTTTTTTAAAACTCGTTGTAAACTAAAGTTATAAAAAATGCACTAGTTTCTAAGATGTCTATCGACACACTGAAGTATTTACATACTATCAACTACATTATTTGACCTGTGTTTTTTGTAATATTTGTGGCCATATTCATATATGTTTTAATGATTATTTGGGTAGTACTACTGCAAGAATTAATTTTAATTGTGTCCACTGTAAACTAGCATTAAATTGACAAAAAGAGTTATTGTTTCTGTACTTTATCTCTAGTATCTACACATACTATATTTGCTGTACCCGTGCCGCTCAGCCTCACAACCAACAATACATTTATCAAAATCAAATTTATAGTACTAGTACTACCTATGTTGTATGTACTTTTGAAGTGGTCATAATAATGTAAACTTTTGCTGCACTAGCTGAGCGAGAGAGAGTTGGAAATGTACGGCATTTCCATTGCCGTTACGGTTTTAATCCGTAAAGCTAAACGGTCTAGTATCGCACAAAATATTCATCCGAATTCGCCCATATATTTCATTTTTACTGTTTTGTTACTCGTAAAATAACTATATAGGCAATTATGATAACGATGAGTAAGAAAGCTTACATAAAAAACTTGTAGTACTTTTAATGATAAAGTGACTGATGATTTAACTATTGATATGTGAGATAGATGATAGAGGTTTTATATATTACGTGTAAAAAAATAAGCCGTACATCGATAAGCTACTCAATCAAACACTTTAATTGTTCACCAGACCCCACGTGACACAGCAAAAGAAGCATTCAACATTCTATAATTTTTAATGGAATATCTATATCATTTAGTGAAACAATGTTAGCAAGAAGAGCACCATGATAAGCAACGCTTTAATTCTATAATGAATCACATATTCGTTATGACCGACTTTAAACTTTTTTTGCTTTATACTGATAATTTATAATGTAATGTTCATATTGTTCTGTATGTCAAAAAAGAGATTAAAAGACTAAAAAATTCAAAAAATGCCGGATTGACTGTTTTATATAAAAAATAAAATGCAGTTATGTTACGATAATAGCTGTGAAGTTAAACACGATAAAATAACAAGTGTAAAAGATGGAGAAGGTAATGACCGAAAAAGAATTCAATAAAAATTGCTACATACTGCAAGCTAAATGCTTTTTATTTATAAAAAAAAACTTTGTAAGTGGTATTGCTTCAAAAAAATCATTTATTTGCATATAAAGCAGCGGAGAGCATAATATAGATTACATAGTCAAGTGCATATTATAAAACATATTAATAAAATGCACAGTTAAATAAAAATTATCAGTACAGTAAGTCCATGTAATAATATAAATTATGATTATAGATCCTTTCAAAATCCAGCTGCTGGGGAGAATTGGTAAGGTCAGCATTGTCTTGATAAAAGTATTACTTAACTAATATTATAACAACCAGTGGCACACTGAAATTTAAAGCCTAATAAAAAATGTTGCTGAGCGAATGCTGTCCAATGGACCTGGAAGACAAGATTCCATCAGTTCTCCACGAGAGGGGTCGTTAGATGCTGTGAGTACCTGAGGAATAATGATGATAAAGCATAAATATTTGATATGCATTTTAACCCAGAATGGAAGCGAATATACATTTTTAGTAAGCTTACCTTATCGACAGTGTGGATGATTCCATTGGAAGCAGTCAAGTCACAGGTTGTAACTTTAGCATTTCCAAACATGACTTGGCCGCTGACATCACGATATACAGGTATCTTACCTCCATTCAAACAATCCACTCGTCTGGTCATAAACCAGTTATTGGGAGCCACACCGGCGCAGCACAAAGGCTCTAAAGTGCATACAATAATGTACCAATTTAAATAAGCATAAATACAAGGAATTATAATTCAGACTTACTAATTATTACATACCTTCAATAATATGATTTTTCACAACTATAGTTGCATTTTCTACATCATCAACTATCGATAGGAATTCCTGCTTGGGTAAGTCATAAAACGCTGAATTAACAGGTGCAAATATGGTTGCTGTTGAGTTTGATTGTTTCAATTTCTCTACAAGTCCACTTTTCTATAAAGAAAATATTATTGAAAAATTTCAAAATAGTAGCCGACGGGATAATTGAAGACGGGCATTATAGGAGAAAGCTAAAATAGTCTTACCACAAGTAAGCGGTAAAAAATGGTAAAGTCTTTTTGTGTTTTCAAGGTCTCAATAGCATTCAAGTCAGCAGGAATGAGAACCCGATCCACTTGATGGATCACTCCATTGCATGCCATTCTGTTAGCTTTCGTGATCCTTCCACATTGAGCTGTCACCTCAGTCTCCAAATCAATCGGAAACTATAAAGAAAATTTTCCTTTTTATTTTACTACATTTTCAGCATACCAGCAAGAACGCTTATAGAAAAGTTCAAAGGCCAACGGTAAACATGTTTTTGATGGATTCGGTGCTCACATGCGAATACATGTTGATTCTGACATTCATATCAGTCAGCTTGGTGGGAAGCAATTGGTCGTTTGACAAGTCACATGTCTTCGCCTCTGGCGTAACAATGTGATAGAGCAAAATTTCTCGCAGCTTGCCCGGATCCGTTAAAATTTCCTGACCTAATTCCTCCATCGCTTCATTCGTTGGGGCGAAAAGTGTCACGTTGTTTTGTTCATCGAGATAGTCTTCTAGTCCAGCAGTTCTTACCGCGTCGATGAAATGTGTAAAACCATCTTTCTCCAAGGCTTTCGAAATTGGCTGGTCTATGAAATTTTTTTGAAAGTAATCCACTTTCGATTAGAATCCAGCACGTAATTTTATACGAGAGGAAGGTCAATTCATCTTACCGTTTTCTGACATGAGAACAGTATCAATTACATGAACAACACCATTAGTGGTCATGATATCCTTGATTAAAATTTGCGAGCCGTTGATAAACAACTTATCATCAGCATCACGAAGTACATCCAACACGTCATGATCCACGTTTCTCACTTGACCTTGCTTGTAGACAATGCATGAACAGAAAGTGATGGGGAGCAGGTGGTGACGAAGGATCCCTGTTTGGAGAAAATAGAAAGCTTACATGAAACTGCTATAAGGTTGAAGGTTAGTCATGGATGAAAGCAAAGTAAAAAGCAATACTTTTTAAACACGGATCCCCGTTCTGCATCTTGTGCAAAATGGTATGGCCCAATTTATTGATCGCAGCATTTGTTGGAGCAAACAAGGTCAGGTTTTGGTTCCTATCAGCAAGCATTCCCATCATTCCGCTTGACGCAACCACTGCAAAAAAACAACAGGTATTATTTGTGCCATATTGATAAAAGTGGAAATTTGGCGTTTATAGCTTTTATGGAAATCATACATGTGTTCAGCAAACTCAGTTCGGGGTCACTCCCAACCACATCCGCAATAGATTTGCTGACAGGCTTAAACATACGATCAATCATGTGCACGACCCCATTGCTACACTTATGATTGATGGAAGTCAATCTCGCGCAGTTGATTGTTTTCACTTCTTCGTTACCCACATTCCAGGTGTTCATTCTGAGAACACTATCCCGGTTTTCAGAAAATATTACTTTCTCATCCACAAAATCATCGGTGGTAATCTTCCCCTCAATCATGTGGCTGAGCAGGGCTTTCTGTAATTTTGACTGGTTGTCTTCATGATCATAAGCTAAATTTCTTTTGTGAGCATCATGCCGGTCCAATGCGTTACGCCGCCAGTCGATATCATTCATGTCAAAGTCTTCTTCAGACTGCGGCCAGATTTCTTCATTGTCCAGACTATCATCGCTGGTGTGTCTGTTGTGATGTTCGAAATTGTGACGGCGAATGCTCCTACCTTGGGGATTGTTCTGTCGATGGAAAATTATGCCTCGTTTACGACGTCGGGCTTCTGGTCCAATCACAAAATCAATGTCGTTCTATAGCAAATGCAAAAGAAAGCAGTTATTTTTTAATGTCTCACGATGCCCCTATAAAACTGTAAATGAGGGTAAAACATGATATTAATACCGAGTCTACTGCATGAGAAGTAAGATAAGTGGTAACAGCATCATTAGAAGGTACGAACACAGTGACATTTTCCGTTTTCACTTTGTTAAGCAGCCCAGTGTTTTTCACTAATGTGAGGAATTCACCACCTCCAACATCCTCGATTGTTTTTGCAACGTTTTCGTATCGTGCTAAATGAATGATAATTTCACAATGATAAAAAATATTAACAGTTTAATTAGGCTGATTGGTCTCTTAACAAGCTTGTTATTGTGCGTACAGTATTTTTAACAAACTTACTTCGTACACACTTTTCCTTCTGTTCGTCTAGCTCATAGCCGTGGCAGCATTCATAAACGACTGTGATAGTTCTCTTAATTTTTGCTCCGAACAACTTCATGTGGCATGACCGTTTTGTGTCCAGGTCTTTGCAGTAGGATAATTTCATGTGCCACTCTGGGATGCTCTCGGTCTCATTAAGAGTCTCTTCTGAGAGGAATGGCTGATCTTTAGGGTAGCCTTGCATGGAGTTGTCCAAGTAAACTGCGTCATAATTCTCCTCCGGAGATTCTGTCGCCTCTGCTTCGACATTAGAAGATGGAGTGGATTCGGATGGATCTGCTTCAACGATTTCATCTTCTTCTTCACGTTTTATGCAGACATTTGATCTAAGAGACAAGGGAACGTAAACAGTTTGAATTTTGTAATTTGAACGCGAATTTCTACCGAGCGAGCCTACAAAACTTACCCTTTGTACCAAGGTGTTAGGGCGGCACCTCTACCTCCCAAAATATTCCACAGGGAATTGATATCTACAATAAAGCATAGTTGTACTTCACTTTGCACATTCCCAATCTTCATGTTAACAAGCAAAAAATGCATAAAACTTTCTTACTCAGAAATGGATGCGCGAATTCCCTTTCAGGATCTGTGTTGAACCTGGGAAGAGGGACCAATATTCTGCGTGGACTTTCCTCAGTTGGCAGGATTGGTCTTTCAGGTAACGTCAAAGGGATTTGAAAAGGGCGAAGCAAAGCATCAAAATTAGGTTGTGAAATTGCCTCTTGTGCAACCTGATCTTCACCGGGATGCAATTCCTAATTTTTCACGAAAAAAATACGCGTAAAGCAATGGCCAATCAAAGAAACATAAAATTACTGTTAAGTTAATGAAAGCAGCTCGCACATCAAAGTCTACATGATTCCTCCAGGGCATTCCCTGCTGCTTTTCTCCACTTTCACCAGACGAGTCAGAGTCATCAATCCATCCTGAGATCACACTGTCCGATTTTATAAAGTAAAATATTAACTGATTATTATTATTACTGATGGCAGTAAGATGACTTCTTAATATAGTAAATAATAAACATAATTCTAAATTTTAAAAATGAAGGAGATATATATTTACGTAAAAGGAGATTCCCCCGTCTCCGTTTCCGATTCGGGAGCTCCATTTCTAGCCTGCCATGCCGTTTGTCCGCGCCTATAACCTTCACAATGAAATACTAGTTGAGATGCAAAAATTGCTATCACAGAGAATATTAGCAAAGGAATCCTAGCCATTTTGTAGAAAAGTTCCTATTGCGCTGTTTCAGTTTTTTTATATATAACATCCGATGTGTCTCCTCCAAAATTTCACCACAGGAGCCTGTCAAGCTCCAGAGTATAATGAAGTTCGTTCCTTAGTTTAGCTTAGGGAAAATTACAAACGGTACATAGTAAACATGACATATGAAATTCTATTTATGCATGCTCGCACTTCAGATTTGTGCTGCTCACTTGAAAAGTCATCCATTTTAAAATCTTCAGCAACACATTGCTTTTAATTTACAACATTTATTCCAAAAACAACATAATATACGATTTTACTGAAGCTGGGTGAACAGTGAATATTACTATTATTAGGACCGTTCACTTTAATAAGGCTGCTGCATGTATATGTTGAAAATAGAGAATGGTTCAAATGAAATAAAAGTGAACATATATTACAGTACAGATACACGAAAAGTTATCCCGAAGTAAAACAGTTATTTACAGATAGAGATGACCCAGTCAAGTCGTCACCAACATCATTTCTAGTTTATTACTCACAAAAGGCATCGACTAAATGCACTTGTTTGTTGTTTGCTGGATATAATATTGCTTTTGATGTGATAACCTTTTGAGTTCTCGTATGTGGAAATCAAATGAATAATTTGTTGTATTCGTATTTATCATCATTCCCCACAAGTGCCTAGGCATCCCCTTCTCTTACAGTCACATTATAATGTGTGCAGTTGTAGTTTAAAGCGACAGACTGGAAATCTGGACAAAGATATCGTCACCAGATTGTAGTATGAATTTTTATTGATGAATTGGATGAAATGAAAGAACACTGCTTGAGTCATAAAGCTTGTTTCGTGTACAATTCGTATTACACATGATTTCACTTCATGTTGAGATGTGAAACTAGAATAAACTCGAGAGATATAAATTCATGAATTCTCAGAACTATAAAGATACGGTTCATCTATAAGGTCAATCTAAAGTGCAAGCATGTAAATAAACGCGTATAAGGCTAATAAAGACTACCACAATCATCTCATTATGATTCTCGATATTTCCGATGAAGAAATAAGGAAAGCTATCAATTTTATTTTGCATTTTCCAAACAAATAAAAGCTTCAACATATTTCAAAGAAAGTGCTTAAAAATATTTACGCATAGTACGTTTAATAAATGTAAGTATTTTCTGGAAAGGGTTCAGGTCAACTGGAGAGTTTTATTTCATTTTAAGGAAAGCGTTCAAGGATGGTGTTAAAGTATTGAGATTTGAGAATGCTCATACTACTGTTTATTTTACCGTTATGTATGCCATATGTGGAATTTATGCTTTCCAACAAACTATCCAATATATGTAAATGTCAATCGACCATTCCATCTATGATTTGATTTAAACACAAATTTCAGGATAAACCCAAATATATTTAGTTTTAATTCATGCTCACGAATTGAGCAGCATAGCTTTTCTGTGAGACCGGATGGATTTGTTAAAGTTGATTAATATAATATTAGACAGGGCATGGATAAATGGAAAATGGTTAAAGACCAGCAGACTGCATTGTGTTTCTCTTTGTTGGTTTACCAAGTAAACAGACTCATTCATCTATCGCTGTGCACTGTGCAATCTTTTAAATTTCAAGTGTACTTACTACAACTTATACACCAACAAGGAACAGACCACGAACATTGTTGAATGCTGAAATATTTTGAATCATGAATATCATGATAATAAAATGTGTACTATTCCAAGTAAGAAGACAGAAGATACAGCATACTCATTCTCTTTTCATTACTGTCTTTGTATTGTAAACTGTAGCTATATTTGTCAACTACACTTTTTTATTATCCTTTTCTTCCACAATTCGAAACTAACAATGCATCAGTTCGTCCACTTATATTGTCATTTCATTTCTACTTTGGTCACCTTGGACTTGATCCCAGCATAGTAGTAATGCATATATCCCCTCCAGTAGCAGGGAACTTCACTGAAAACGTAAAAGTTGAAATAGAGATTTCATTACTCCAAATGATAGCAGCATGTATGGATTCTTTTGGAGATTGTATCCAGTGACTCGTTGTCATTTTATCCAAAGACAGATTACAGAGGAAAAGGCTATTACGAATTTTGTATCGGAGTCCGCTGGGTTTTTTACATTTGGAAATTCAATTGTTAGAAGATATGTAGACATACTAGATATCATTGTTCACTTTACCAAAAAATTCGAGGATATTTTTTATGTTTTGAATAGTATTATTATTACATTTTATATAATTATGTTGAACGTATAAAATTTATTTTTTTAATATGCATCTCCCAAATACATTCTACATAAGTTATACATTTTCTAACTAAACTTGCTTGCTTACGAATTGGAAGGATATTGAATTCCAGTGGCTCTCTGATAGAATAGATTTTTTCCTTTATCAAGTTCTCTACTAGTTTGTATTGTGGCAACCAAAGAACCAAAATGGATAATTCTTCGTTGTATCAAAAACACACATGTCAGAAGAAGTTAATACCCTTTCAAAACTAGCAGAAGTCAATTTCGTAACTGTCGACATTTTAATTACCAATGAATGAAGGTGGTAAAAAGTTATGCAACGCTCTAGAATCAAAACCATGATTTCATGATTGTAAATTGTAATGAATGAATAATGATATTGACGAATCAATTGTGTAAACTACATTTGTTGTGCCACCACCTTCTCAAGTTTGCTATAAACCCGTCATCCTAAGTGCAACGGCCGCCGAAAAGGTTTGAATTAGAGAAATGGCACTGCCTCAAATACATTTGGCCCATCATTAGAAAATCCTATGAGAAGCTTTAGATATTATCCAAGGATAATTGAATTAGATGCAATAAATGCTAAAATAGTCTGTGAAATTGTTACATTATTTCATGAAAATCTCTCGTTTATAAAGTGCAACTTTTTCATTTAAACATTTTCATCTAATTGCTAATTAATTCAAAGGGTTTCTGTGCAATTACCCTTTTTATATGCTTTCAACTTTGTACGTTGCTGTTTCCCAATCTAATGCATCACAATTCATCAAAGACATGTAATTTGAATTTTTTAAAAATCTTGAAAACACAAAACTTGACATAGCCCTTTTGTAAGTGATGCATTCAAGCTTATGTAATCACCCAATTTACAATTTACCATCTCACTCGCACGCAGAGTTTTCATACGTCATTATTTCATTAAGCTGTGTAAATGACTATCTTAAACATCTTGTTTACTGATAAAATGTTGTTCGTTGTCAGCTTATTCTAAATAATAGTCAATTTTTGTGCGTTTACCGCATTTAGTTCATTTGGTATGGTCAGTATACTTCATTAATTGCAAATTTCCTAATTGCAAAAAAGTGTGTAAAAATTTTACAGCATTTTTTGCACATTTTTATTCGACACAATAAAATCAAAGCGTTTACCCCTACACCAATAGTACTTTATCGCAACAAAAAACCAGGTAGACACGTAATATCTGGTGCATTTTAATACGCGCATTTTAACAACTGCATTTTGATTAGGTTGCGTGATAGAATGAATGTTCATCCAAAATGCATGAAATAAAAAGTGATATTATCAAGTACCTAAAAGAGTCCCTTAAGAGATTCGTTTTGGTTTTAAGCACTTAAGAAGCACTAGGGTTGCAATAGCTATATTATGCGTATATTTTAACGGCATACTGATTGGTTACTTAAATAAGTCGTTTTTATATCCTTTTATTCTCTGCTTAATGTGCATTCTTTCGAAACATAGTACTCAACTAAGTGATTATCTTTGCCATTCGTCATGTTTTACACTTAATGTGGAGTTAATGCATCTTACGTGTCATTTACATTCAAAAGAGTACACGGTAATATATCTGTCTTGTTTCTTTAAAATGGAGTCTCTGCCCTACCGGAATCATAGCTGAAGAACAGATTACCATTCATCAACAGAAGAGTTTAACATGAGAACGTAATAATTATGAATTATGGTATTATGAATGCACTCATTTTACATTCCTCATGTGTTATTTAAGCGCTTCCACTTTCCAGTTTACCTACTTTTTGAGCTGATCCCCTGTGCTATATAAAAAAACTGCCAGTTTGTCTACCTATCTATCTATAACAGCCACCGTTGCACATTCTTTCCATTATATTTTTTTATGGTATCCACTTTTTGGTAAACGACCAAAAAACTATCATTTTTGCTTGTATTACCCCTAAATTAACAAAAGTAAAGAATGTTTGAGACGAAACATTGCTTACAAAAGAATGCTGGCTACCACATACACAGGTATATATGCTTAACAAAGTGAATTAAAGTGGCATACCAGTGATGCTTTTGTATGAAGACATTATTAAGAAGAACAATCTGACTAGGGCAAAAGCGTAAACAAGGAAAAAGGGACTACAAAATGATAAGATACATTTTGTGCTTGAAAGATGAAAGACATATGCATGCGTAATTGGAGTGGTTGAAAATGGGGAACCTTTTACATAAGCTTAAGAAATAGGAGATGCTGATAGTCATCCAGATTATCTGCGCAGTCACGATAATGACAAGAGTGCTAACAAGAAAACATTTTTCTACAGAAAATTCCATTCACAGGATTATTTTAAACTATGTGTTCTACACAAGGCTTAAGAAAGCGTTTGTTCTTTGAGTGAATCTTATCCTCACGGTCGAAAAAAGGGAAATTATTTTAGAATGTGTGTTTGAGCAGATTGGAAGCTTTAAGTTCCGTGGCTAAAGCCGAAATTCTTTTACTTATTGTGACGGCACTAGAGAGTGAAGTTGCCTGGAAGGAAAACGTGTCTCGAGTTTTGAATGTGAGTGGAAGCATAATTCACGCGCATTCACTCAGGCATTTCTGTGAAAACAGTCTTGTGAATAATTATTAACTTGTTTGACGGGAAAACTCTGAAACTCTGAAAGTTACCATCTGAAAATATAAAAATAGTCAGATTCTCTGCACACGAGCACACGAACAAGTGCAACGCAGTTTCGTGCGTGGGAAAATCCTCGTCTTGTGTGCAAATTTGCTCTAAATACTTTTAATGTTCATGGATTGCATAAATCTTAGCCAGTTCATCTTAACAGTGACGGATGACCTGTAGTGTAGTACCAGGTGGCTTTCGGACGACCTTGGAATTCCACCGCATCATAATAGTAGTATGAAGAGGTAGACTGATTCTCCAATAATGTGAACTAGTTTTTCTTCCGGGTTCAATTCATTTTTAAAGTTTTATATGCGCGTCCATTACATAATGATATAGCAAAATTCAGGTGAGACGTTTCAAGCGTAACAAATCAGAGCAGGTTAGAGGCGTGCTTTGTGTCTTCACGTTTCAGAGAGCACGAAAACGAAGCAAAAATAGTAGATATTATATGAAGAACGAGTGCGATGCGGCGGCTATAATAATGATTGTGCAAAATAGTATGTAAGTTTTGCTGCGATTAAAATACGAACAGTGGCTCAGTTACATGAGCACGTGTTTAATAATAAAGAGTAAAGTTAACAATGCAGTTTGAAAGTTGACAGGTAACAATGATGACAGTTTTGATGACTTTGTGATTCTTTAAGTGCCAATATGACTGTTCCAAAGCCCCCAACATCCAAACCGGTGTTCGTAGTAGTGCCAATTGTAACGCAAATGAGGTCAAAAGTGGTATTGGGATGTTGGGGGCTTCCTATCATTCTCTTGGTTGTATGTTCCCTTTCCTGTGGTATCTCATCTGCAGCCAGAATACCAGCGTCGGCAGTGTCGCCAAGTGGCTCCAGTTCCTCACAAGCACCTTCAAATATTAGGAAAAGGAATGCGAATTTTCATCAGCAAATTGCACTCATCCGAAATTCTACGGCCGCTAGTCAAAATAATGCTCCATTAGTTGCAGCACCTGAGCCGTTGACGTCGAGTTCGGCAGCACCTATTTCGCTACCTTTAGACCCACTAATTCCTTCTCCGATTCCTTCAGCTCCTGCAGCAGCACCTTTGCTGTCCTTAAACTCGGCACCAGCTCCACTACCAACAGCTCCATTATTCTCCAAGTCACTAAATGTTTCAGGAAACAGTAAAAGTTCAAATAATACTTCAAAACATGACAATAGCACTCTCCACACAGCCGCTGCAGAGAGGATTGGGCAAGCGCTTCTTGATAGTAACTATTTGTTAAACGACATCACCATTTGTGGTTCAGAAGAATGTTTTGAAACAGGTATGCAAATCACAGATAGTGTGACAAATCCTTCTCCTACAATGCGACAGCAAATTGCAGACGCCATTTTAATGTCTGATTTTAGGAATAAGGGAAGAGGTGAGAGAAAAATAACATGACAAAAAGCACTTCCACATTCATTTTATTTGTCACCCTCATTATTAGTCATTTTAATTATTCAAGCACAATATGTCACAAACATGCCTCTAAATGGCACAATTACACACACAAATAATATATTGTGCTTAAATTACGAAAAAAATCATTGCAAAATGGATGATTTCAAAGTGGGATAGTTAAAAGTAATTAATCTACCTTACCTTGTAGTTTTGTTAATTAATTTTTCACTAATGCTGCTCTCTACCTTACCTTTACTAATTTACTAATATGTAGTAAACCAGTTGGTATTTCTGACGCTTCGAACATAAGTAATCTTCATATATAATTTGTTTAATAATTGCAGAGGCGGTAATGCATCCTAGAAATATCCAGCCCTTAACACAAAACGCTTTTGAAAAGCAGAAGTTTGAATGTAAGTTTGAAATTGTTTCTTTTGTTGAACAAATGCTTTGTTAAAACCACCTTATGAAACCGATACTTTGAAAGTGAACATATGCACCCTGAAACTAAATTAAATCTTTTGTTTGAACTGTCATTTATGAAGCCGCTGAATACTGGAGAGGTTCAGCCTTTAATGCATTGCATAAAAAGTTGATGCAAAGACCAGTGGAGGCTGTTGCCAAAAACATCATTCTCTTCTTAGGTGACGGTATGAGCGTGCCAACAGTTACTGCCGCTCGAATACTGAAAGGTCAGCAAGTGGATCATATGCAATTTGGCGAAGAGGGTGAACTCCACATGGACACCTTTCCTTACTCAGGAGTCTCAAAAGTACGTGTTCATATTTTATTATGGACTTCACAAAAGCCTAGATATTTATAATATGTTATTATTAAATATATAAAAAACATTTAAATATAAACTTTTATTTTTATGGCAAGTTTATACGAAATTTTAAAAGCTTTGTGTGATAATTGTCATTTCTGATGGTCATTAGACGTTCTGCAGTGATGCACAAGTTGCAGATAGCGCATGTACTGCAACAGCGTATTTATGCGGTGTAAAGGCCAACAGCGGAACGATTGGGCTCACGCCTGACGCTACAAAAAACAATTGCACTGCCCAAAATGATCCTACAAATCGTCTTTCCTCAATTTTGGCGTGGGCTCAGGTAAAGAACAAAAATATATATTGTGCTGCATTTTGAATTGGATTTAATTCAAACCGCTTTGTCTATAAAACTATTTTTAACATGAAATGTTGATTCTTCTTTGTGTTTTATATGTACCTAACTACCTATTATGAAACAGGCCGCTGGAAAATCAACAGGGGTGGTTACCACTGCAAGAGTGACACATGCATCGCCTGCTGGAGCGTATGCAAATATTGCTAATCGAAACTGGGAAAATGATCATGAGATAAAACGTGATGGAATCAATCCGAATGAATGTGATGATATTGCGGAACAACTTGTACTGAAGGAGCCTGGAAGAAATATAAACGTAATTATAAAAATAGATAGAATTAATACTTTTAAAATTAGGTTATTTAGCTGTATTTACTATAGTCAGTTTCTGAAAATTTACAGGTAATTTTGGGAGGTGGCCGCCTACAATTTTTACCTCGCACAAAAACCGATCCAGAAAATGGCCGACGAGGTCACAGAACCGATGGAAAAAACCTAATAGAAATGTGGAAGCAAAGCAAATTCGATTCAGCCCGCAACGCATACGTTGAAGGGAAGGAGCAGCTCCTTCAAGTGGATCCAAATAATGTTGACAATTTGCTCGGCTTGTTTGCACCTAGTCACATGGAATACTTTCATGAGCAAGAAAAACATGATGATCCTTCATTAGCAGAAATGACAGCAATGGCAGTACAAATACTCAGCAAAAATCCGAATGGATTCTTTCTATTTGTGGAAGGTGCAATTTTATACCTAAATATTCCATCATTCTTGGTGATAGACAGGCATTAATTAATTACGAGTAAACATGTTTTACAGGTGCGAGAATAGACCATGCACATCATAATAATCAGGGTCTTCGAGCAATATGGGAAACTGTGGAAATGGATCGTGCACTAAAAAAGGCAGATGAAATGACACATGATGAAGACACACTCATTCTTGTCACTGCCGATCACTCGCACACATTCTCCTTGGCTGGGTATCCACCTCGTGGAAATCCGATTGAGGGCATTGCAGAAATTGCTCTGGATAACATGCCCTACACAACCTTGAGCTATGCCAATGGACCAGCATTCAAGGGCTTTGTGAATAATCAGCGATACAATATTTCTAGCGACCCATTGGATGATTTGAAATACAAGCAGATTCCAAACATTCCCCGAAAGTCGGAAACGCATGGGGGTGATGATGTTCCCATGTATTCGAAAGGACCTTTCGCTCATTTATTTACTGGGGTGCAACAGCAAAGTTATATTCCTCATGCGTTGGCTTATGCGGCGTGCATAGGTCCTGGACCAAAATATTGTGATCATGTATTTTATTAACTTGTGTCATTAATTAATGGGCACATCTTACGGAAACGTATTTTATACAATGGTATATTACTGTAATTTTTAATAATGAATATGCTTTTTATTTTTCTAAAAGACATTGTATGATAAATGATAAACTTAATGAAGAGTTATTTTAAAGGGAAATTTAAGACTTATTCTATTCGTCATACATCCTAAACGTCTTGTAACGTAAACGTAAAGTTTGAAGGGAAAGCAGGAAAAATAAAAAATGATGAATGACAAGTAGAAAAATATTTTTCATGGTTTTCTAAACTGAAGTAGTTCCATTACTTTTATAATGAAGTTGTAAGTCAGCAGCTCGAAACTGAGCCAAGATTACAATGAATGTCAGCACAGGTCCCAGAATCTGGAAAATATCAATTTTAGAATGAATATGGTTCCAGCGGAAATGGCGCCTGTCATGTTATCGTAAATTATTTATAGCATTTCAAACTCACCGACGTGATAACAGTCCTTCTCACAGTGAAAAATCCACCTGCAGATAGATTCAATTGCAGTTTTGCCGTTACTTGCTGAAAATAAGCTATCACAGCGGCAGCTTCCGAGTCGTATGAGTACAGCCGATGAACCGCAATCACAAGCTCGTGACCCTGAAAGTTCATAACGATTTATAAGATGAGATAATCTTTCAATTCAACAAATATTTTTATTATTTATCATCAAACCATTTACTTACATCGCATCTCAACTTTTCTCCAATATTTATAAAATTCAGCAACCTCAAAAAGGTAATCAGTGCTATGAAAATAAGAGGAACAATTTCTCCAGACTCCTTAATCCTTGTGTATCGCACTGGAACGTATTGAGTTAGCAGGATACAAATCAGGTAAAATAGTGCCACCAACATAACCGTAGACCCAGCAGTAAAAACGGCTACAATCTCTTTAGAAATGTTGTTCAAAAGTCGACTGATGCTCACCAAAGATGTGTACTGGCTGCAGAGAATCTTTAGCTTTTGAGTGTTATCATTCTCACTCTTCATCATTGTCATACATTCTTGCTTCCTCATGAATCTCTCATCATCCAAAATACTTTCTCCAGCCCCATATTTATGACTGAATTCAATTTTACCGTACTGATCGGTCAAAGGAAATGAATGAATTTGGTTTATCCACAAAGCCATGGTTTGTCCGTCCTGATTTGTATGCTCTGTTCCAGCAGATGTGGGTGTCCTCAGGAAAGAATACTTTTTATTTTTTGAGATTTCCAAGATTTCACTGGTGATCTCAGACACTCGGTCACAAACCCCAGTAATTATGAAGGTAATACAACAATGGGCGAAAAATAGGGCGGCTTCAGCAATTATATGGATTCCATAAGCAATAACTGCAAGCATCTCTGGAGTAGGGATAATAAGATATATGAGATATCTTGAAGTGCCTTCAGCTTTGCTTTGGAAGTTTTGATGGACAGCTCGCAAAACACCTGGAAAAGAGGCTGTAACATTTCCCACAATGTTGACAGTAGTTCCAATCAAGTAAATAACCAAGTATTTGTTGAGAAAAGTTGTTTTGTTTTCCAGGTTGTAGAAGGTGTCGTAAGTTTCCAGCTGCTTTAAACATTCCAACACTTTGGGAGCACGGAATATGCATAGCAAATGGAGTGCAAACCGGAGAAAGAGGAAAACAGCCAAAAATATTTGAATTGCGAATGCGTCCGTGGAAAACTTGAAGATGTTGCGACGCTCTTTCCAATAGTCCCAGCTTGCTTCGAATGCCAATGAATAGAAGATGAGGTTTATGATAATTGAGTAGAAAACGGGGTAGCTGACAAGCTGGAATTTTAAGTTTTTGATGGAAGATATTCCATTAAGAATATTTTGGAGTGGAAAGAATCCGCAAATTTGACCGAATACAGCGAGCGGGTAGAATGATTGGAGAACGCTGTTGGAATGTTGAAATGACATGGATTTTTTAAGGAGCTCGCGAGTCAGCTTTTCCATTTGGGCTTTCATTTTTGCTAAATGTTGTGAGAACGCTGGAGGAGAACTGTGAATGGAATGCAAACATCAGGGTCCTTTTATTCATTTGGAGAAAATTCACGAGATGGAAGTATGAAGTGGACTTCTGGTGCTAAAAACCTAATAGCTACATGGCATATTAATACCTCCGATGCTCATCTATTAATTAAGGCAAAAATGACGAAAAGGCTGTCAGTTGTATTTCTTTACATGCAAATATTTGTTAAACGGAACAACATCTAGGTGATGACATATCTCTATTTTAATTGCATTACATTGGATAATGAGTGTAAAGCATTCAATAAACATCATTTTAGCAGAAAATGCATCTGTAAACAAAATGAGGGCAAAGTTCCAACGGAAATCCTCATATCAAGCTGTCTTTGGTTGTACCCAACAAAAATTGCAATGCAAGTGACAAGTGACCATCGACTTTGGAACTCATGTCGAAATCGCATCGGGGGAGTAGAAGTAGAGGGAGTAAAAATCTTGCGGAACACCTCTAGCAGATGGATTTTTCCCATCATATACTTAATGACATAATGCTTAAATGCTAATTTCTAATGCTGAAGGAATTCATTGTAATTGTAAGGTGAATGGGTACATTTGCAATAAAACAGAATTGAACTTTATTCATGCCTTTGTAGTCTGCAGTCATTACATGCCTTAATACAGAGAGTAGAGAACGTCTTTGTCTTAACATGCCTTAAAGATGGAAGGTGTGTAAAGTAAACGTAAAATGTACCGACAAAATCAAAGAAATGCGCCGTGTATTTATTTTTCCAATTGACGCTGGCTATTTGTTATTAAAGGTAATAGATAAAAATACAAAAACGGTAAAAACGATGCCTTACCACAATGCATGAAATATTAGTGTATTATTCTTCATGGGACGAAATAAAATATGTATATATGAACATAATTCTATAAAAAAATGAGCATGACAAAAATGTACACGGAATGTGTTAAACTAGTCATTAAATTTTAATAGTGATCACTGATAACGCGCATACCTAAGCATTTTAATTGAAGATACATATAGGTTTTTACAATAGGATATTATTTATTGCCTTGTTGAATGTATGAAAAGAGTTACTATATTCGTCCTAATTTGATTTA
>JAQIXW010000605.1:0-27183 GCA_034700685.1 Willowsia buskii
ACTGCGTCAAATACTCGTGGGTCCCACCTATTGTGAGACGCGCGACTCACTTTTAGCCACCACAGGTACATATAGATGACCCCTAAATGAATAAGAATTAAGAATACTGTTGAAAAAGTAGAAACTGCCGAACAACTTTGAGTTTGATCTTCATTGAGTCTCTTTGCTACACCAGTTTACAAATTCAATAATGTCTGCTACTAATTTAATTGACTGGGTAAAACTCACGACTTGCTAAATAGCCTTTTCAGCTATTTTAAGTTATTTCGCTACATTCCTACAATGCATTGTCAGCTAAAGTCATTTTACGTCCCTATGTTACCATAATTGCGCCTTTTACTTGCCATAAATAAGCCATTTGAGCATCGGAGATTTTTATATTTGATAAATTGGGGTCACATGATATAAAAGCCATTTTTTGTTAAGACTTCCGTTACCGTTCTTAATTTGAATGATTTGTTAATCTGTCGCAGGTATACATGACGAGTAGGAGCCTACAGTCTTCATCCGACTCCACCCACCGCATACCACAGCCTAGGGAATCTCCACCGTCTCGGACTCCATCTCCTCAGCCTCAAGCTAGCAAGCCGCCTCAGCAGGTGGAGGAGTCGTTCAAGTCTGCTGCGCAGCACGCCACAAACTTGTATAAAGACAGTATAGAGACATCGCGTCGACTCATCGACCTCGCCATCAAGACGGGGTCAAACAGGAGAACGAAAGAAGTGCTCGCGTTCGTCAAGAGCAAGAAGAAAAGGTTCATCAAGAGGGACGAGCTCATCAGCTTTCTCGCTGGTGGGGGAGGGGGGAAGAAGGAGGGGGTTGGTGGGGGAAGCTTGTCCTCGTGCAGGAAGAATCATGTAGGTGGGGGGAGCTCTGGGGGGCTCTTTGGTGGGGTGTTTGATGTCGCTTACCCTCATCTGCTCCATCATGTGCATTCCGGTGGGGGTGGGTTCCCCAACGTTTCACTGTAAGTCTTTTTAATTTAATTTTAAACTCGATATTTTGAAAATAAAAAAAGTATTTAAAATTAATAAATTAACAAACATAATTATCATCCCTAGATCCCAGCAACAATCTCACCAGCAGCAGCACGGCCCCATCCACCACATCCCCTTCCAATCAACCCCACCCCAACCCGCACAACTCCCTCAACAACCCCAAAACCAACACAACCCCCGCCTCTCCGACCCCCCATTCCCCCAATTCACCTCGACATCGTTCACCCCCCGCAAGCACAGCAACGACTTCCACACAACCACACCCCCACCCCAACGTCTCCTAATCAGCAGCAGCAATAACGCCTCATTCGAAGACAGCGACCCAAGTTCAATGCTCCACCTCGCTGTCCAGCAGTTGTTCGTCGCAGGCGCAGGTCTAGGTGGCGGAGGTGGTAACGAGTTTGTTCACGTCGCGGGAGTGAAGAGACCAGCGGAGGATGGTGGGAAGAAACGGGATGGGGATGATGATGAGGATATGATGGAGGACAGCGTTGATGGAGGTGGGGATTGCTTCAAGAGGATGAGATTTTACTAAAAGTGGAGACACGTTGTTCAGTCTTTAAATATGTAATTTATTTACTCGGAAGTTTTTTTTTTGTTTATATCTCATGCGTTTTCATTTTTAAGCGTTTCCAATAAAAAAATAATTGTTGTTTGTAAGGTTTAGAGTTAAATAGTTTGTTGTGCGTGTTTTGTTCTTGCGATGTGGATGCATAACGCTAAGCTCCACCCATACGGTTAGAGGATGTGATGCCACAATGCGTATTCTTCGTTTTTTGTTTGGAGTTGAAGAAATATCTCCATAAAAATCAGTTCATGTACAATTTTCGTAAATACGTTAAGTATCGTACGTTTACATTGTGAGTACCGATACGGTTAATTCCAATCATTCAATTTCAAGTCATGTGAAGTCATTTCATATTAATTAATTACTAGGTGTTTGGGGTAATGATCAGGACATTGCTTTTCACTTCCCAAATAATTCTCTGGTGTATTTAATTTCCTCAAAAAAATCGCAAAGAGGAATGATTCTTGTTCATCACTCATGAATGCACTTGAAAGTTCAATGAATTCACCATTTACATTTTTGTTAGTAAGGTGGCCACGTATATCAGCTCATCAAACCTATGCTTATATCACAAGGACATGGAACTCAGAATTCACAATCCAGGTCACCACTTCGATGAACCAAAAAATATATGCAAACCAACCCAACAATCTTCAGTTAACATTTTTTATTAATAACGAGAGTATAAAATAATTCTTCGGGAAAAAAACAAAAAGAGTATAAAAAACGGCATTGCAAAGTTTAAAATTACACAGCACTAACGTTATTACTAGTATCCTTATTCTTATTCGTGGAAGCGGGTAACACTGAACTGGACTCTGTGCTTAATATCAAACGGGTATTCGGATGGTGGTGTGAGGTGGATGAGTGGTGATGACCGTGATGGTGGGAATGGTGGTGGTGGGTACTTGAACTATTGTTATTTGAACTACTTAGCGAACTAGACGAGTCGGAGAGGCTTCCGCCGCTGATGCACATTCCTGTGCTCATCGAGGAGGAGCGGATGTCGGCGGAGGAGGTGGAATGCGTGTGCGTGCTGCCTGTGAAGGAGCCTGTTGAGGGGGAGGAGTGCATCTGGTGGGGGATGTGTTGGGGGTGGGGGGGTTGGTGCTGGTATGTTGGGAATGATAGTTTTCCTGCTTGGGGAGAATATATTTGGAGATTAGAATTTTTTAACATAAAAACATGTATTTTTAATAAAATTAAGTGTAAACTCACTCAAACTAGCAGGACTAATGACCCCACTCCCACTCAGCTTCTCCACAGAACTCGACCCGGACTTGATCTTCGTCTTCCCAGGTTCCGAAAGGCTGAGAAGCTTCTGGTACGACCCCGGTGACCCGGTCCCGAACTTTCTGTTGTTATTGTTGATCCTGTTGGTCGACTCTGATGATGCGCTGCTCGAAGTGCTCAGCGTCGGGCTCGGCTGTCTCCTGAACGAGTGCTGGTGCTGGGACTGGTTGTTTGTCGACTTGTTCAGGTGATTAGTTGATCCCGAGTTTTGCGAATGGTTGGGCGCTGGTTCGATTGCTATTGACATGTCGTATAATACTGATTCGTCGGAGATTATCTTGAGGCGGCGGAGATATGCCTGTTTTTTTAAATACAAACGTGTTTGAGTTGAGTTAACTAAATACACAAATTCAAATAGCCGAAATATAAAAGTAACACCTCACCTTAACCTTCCTGATCATATTCATCTCCTCATACATCTTCTTCGGGTTCGGAACCCCAGACCTCTTCCCAACAACCCCACTCCCCCCAGTAGACCCACCCCCACCAGCACTCCCCTTCTCACTCTTGCTCACACTACCCCCACCCTTGCTCTTCCCCTTCGAGTCCTTACTACCGCACTGCTCCTTCCTCCTCCCCCCTTTCCCCGTTGTCGTCGTGAGGGGATTGCTGTTGAAGCTCGAGTTGCTCGAGACTGTGAGTTGGTTCATTGCGGCCATTGTTGGCTGGCTGGAGGTGTCGAACGGGGCTGCTGACATCTGGGTGAGGGAGCGGATCTCTTTCGAGACCATGCGCATCTTTTCGAAATTTATGAGGCTGTCGATGTAGGTCGAGTTGCCGAGGTCGATGAATGTTAGGTCCTGTTGGAATTTGTAATTATTATTTTTTAATTATCGGTGGTGTTTTTGTGTAGATTTAATGATCACAAAATATATTTTAAAACTAACCTTCTTAACCACAGGGTAGAACGGTATCATTGGAGTCTGTCCCTGAGACTGAGCCAGGAGACTCCTGTACTTGCCCATGTTCCTCGACGGGTCCATCAGCTCTTGCATTTCCTACGAGCACAACAAAAATCAGTTTAGAAACAACTCAAACTTATTCCAAATCTCAATTTCAAAAATTCCAAAAAAAGTACGCACCAGAAACAGCCGACTATACTTCCTACTCATCTTATCCCAAGTCCCCTTCAACCTCGACACAGCACTATGCCCAAGCCCACTAATAATCGCAAACATGCTGTTAAAGTTCCTACAGTCCCTGCACTGTATCGCAACTTTAATAAACCTCTTGATAATCTGCCCCCTCCTCTGAGCACTCGCCCCCTCATTCAGAATCTCGCTAACGACCCAAAAAGTCTCCCGATTAACCAACTCTGCGAACAAACTGAGATTAGGCATCCCGAACTGACTGTCCAGAGAGAACAGGTCGTCGATAAACTCTGTCATCTCGATCTGCCTGAACGCAGCATAGTCCTCGAGCGTCAACTGTAAAGCCAACTCAACCGGGTTCAATTGGAGCAACGTGACCTCGCTCTCCTTGTACAACTCTGGAAGCATCTCGTTCGGGACGAGAGGGTCTGTGCTGTCGCTCCTCTTCACGTAGTACCTCGCCCCTAGGGGTATCCTCTCTGCCAAACAATCCAGGTGATCTGGCAGCCTCGTCTGCTTCAGCATAAACTGCTTCTCTGTAGGCTGGACACAAGAGACCTGGAAGAGAGCGTACTCCCTCGCGTTCGCGTTCCCAGGCTCGTTAAACTCCCTGAGCGCCAGCAGCACAACTTCCCGTGCGTTCGTCTCCTTATTCACGAGCAGATACTTGAAACTCTGGTCCGGTCTGTAGATCTTGAGCACATTCTCCGGGTACTCTATCTTGGCGTACTCGTACCTCCTCGTGCTCACGCTCCTACTACTCACACTCTCATCCACACTGTTCTCCTCCGACCTCTCGTTCCCATCCGTACTATCCTTCTTGATCATCC
The DNA here is from genome assembly GCA_034700685.1 of Willowsia buskii. Classification (NCBI taxonomy): domain Eukaryota; kingdom Metazoa; phylum Arthropoda; class Collembola; order Entomobryomorpha; family Entomobryidae; genus Willowsia; species Willowsia buskii. Next base: position 4,781 of record JAQIXW010000605.1, read on the forward strand.
TCCACAGCGCCTTCTTGATCCTGTGCTTCGTCTTTGTGTTCTGATTATGCTGGAGCAACAGCCTGTGATGCTGGCTCTTCTCGCTATCGCTGTACTCACTCGTCCCAATCTGAACGGGAAGCAACGGAGCAGTGCTGTTGAGGCACTCATAGTGCCCGAGGAAGTTTGACTTGACTATCAGCACGAGGTGGGTGGATCCTCTCAGCAGCTCGAACGTCTTTGACAGCGTCTGCCCCCGTATCGTCACGTTGTTTATTTGGATTAGCTCGTCACCTACGCGGATGCCTAGCGTTTCAGCTCGCTCCTCTATCGAGCTCACGAATATCCCGTACCCGTTGTCCGCACCGCCCATTATGTTGAACGGGAGGGGATCCTCGCGGGATGCTCGAGTGAGCGTAATGTTCCGCGTCCTCGATTTCGCACTGCACGCGATCTGGAGCAACCTGAGTTGGCCGGACATGGCGTCCTTTGTCTGCTCCAGTAGCGTGTGGAATCTGGGGAAGGATTTGAAAATTAGTAAATTAGGACTCAAGAAAAAAATACTAAAATAAGTGTAAATAGAAGAATCATTACCTCTGCAACCTCTCCATAAGCTCCTTATCGAACTCGAAATCAACAAAATGATTATTAACCCAGAGCAGCACGACCCTCGTGACCCGATCCCTAATCGTCACGTCATGGAACCACTCAATCAGCTTCCCAATCAGGTCAACCGGTTTCATAAATATCCTCTGAGTGAGTAGAAAGTCCTCGACAAACGTCGGGTCTACAGAAGGCGTCTCCTGGCTCACCAGCTGGTTCAGCAACTGGTCAATGGTCCCTCTAATAACGAGCTGGCCTGTTGGTGGGATCAGGAGGTGCTGTTGGTGGTGCTTGAATATCTGGTGGTGGGTGGCGTGGTGCGTGTCGATCTGTTTCGTTTCTGTTATTAGGATTGGGCGGTTTGTCGCTGGGTCGTAGAGGGTTGTTTGGTTGTCGAGGCCCTGTGAATGTTTTAATTATGATTTTTATGACTTTGTAATTTAATAGCAATTCAAATTAAAGTAGCAACTTAACAAACCTGCTTAAGAATTCGAAAATAGTCCTGCTGCGTCACACAAACAAACTGACAGTCATCAACCCTCGTCCTCATCAACCCCCTAAAATACTGTTTATCCAGCGTCGGAGGCAACCCAAAACTATCCCCCGCGCTGAGAACCTGAACCTCCCCGTTCGGCAGCGCCACCTCAACAGACCCGTGAACGAGCACACTCCAAGAGTCAAGCTCCTCCCCGTCAGACAGCACGACAGTGTTGCTCTTCTCGACGACAGCAAACACCATACTAGCGCACAGTGCCCTCCTAACGGTCATAGTCAAATCGTTAAAAGCCTGGAGGTGCTGTGTAAACTCCATGAGCACGTTGATATCATGCTCGGTCCTCTCACTCGGGTCCTTTTCCAGGCACTCTCGGACGCAGTCCCTCACCATGTAAGGACTGATTAGGTCCTCGTCCTCCTCCTCGTCGTCGTCTTCGTCCTCGACGTCCTCGTCAGTGTCAGAGTCCACTGTGGACTCTATCAGTCCGGATAAGTCTATGTTGTCTGTGCTGGAGCTCATGTGCTGGTTGGCGGAGCTGTGCTGCGTCTTGTTTGAACTGGACATGTCGGAAGAGCCTATCGTGTCAGAGCCTGAGTACGCGCTCGACGAGTTTGAGGAGATTGAGGTGCGGTGGTGGGAGGTTATGTTTCCTGAGGAGGTTGCTTGATTGTCGTAGTACTCTATGTAGTCGATTGCTATCATCTCGCTTGGCTCGAGGATCAGGCATTCGTTTGGGCGGCGGGTTAACGACGGTGAGGCACGGCGGCCGAAACTGTCGAATTTTTTAAAATTTAAAAAATGTTATTAAAATGCTAAACTAATATTTTTTGCTGATTTCAAACCTATTAAAATTAAAAATACCTCGTAATAGGCAGAAACATGCTCCCATCGATGAACACAGATCCAGAGATGAGTATAAACCACGAGTGGGCAATCTCCCCCCTACAGTAAAGAATATCATTCGCCTGTTTCTTCATATAATATCCGGTTTGTGCTATTTGGTAGATCGCTTCCGGTGGGAGGCGGGAGAGGCACTGCAGTGACCTGTCAAGCGAATAAACCAAATCAATAAAACACTGACCTGTCAACGCTGTCAAAAGCGCACAGCTGATGTAAACAAACCTTAAAGTATAGTAGATAGTCTGAACGTCCCCTTCACTCCTCCGCTCCGGATCCCGTTTCAAACTCTTCATGAACGCCAGATCGACGAGCATCATTTTCTCCCCTGCACCCCCACTGGCGCACTCCATCCCGTAGAAATTAATTGTAACGAAATTAAACACAGAGAAACTCTTACAAACGTATTTAAAAACTCACATTTTTACAAAAAACACTATTTTTAAATCCATAAAAGAACAGATATAAAAAGTACAAAAAACTGTACACACGAAATAACGAAGAGCAATTAAACTCAATCAATTACGTTTTCTTACTGTTTACATCACATAGTGGAGACCCCTCTAAAAAAATCGCTAATAATATTCTTCTTTTCGAAATAAAAAAAGAGGAGGATGCTGATGATGATGAAGAGTTCAGTCACACCTACTCCTCGGTGCTCTCTGTATGTGAAGATGTACATGTTACAGAGTATCTCGTTTCTTCCAAGTCATCGCTGCGCTTTCGATATAAATTCTCCTATCCTGCGTCAATGGTACATACGCTGCTGGCTGGTGAAGGGGAATCCTATCTCGCTGTGGTGTTCAGTCAGAGAGGAAGTTCTTCTTCATGAGTTTCTGTTGAAAGGGGTTATATTATGCTCCAATATGGGGGAGATTGCACACGTTATGCATTGCGAGGTTCGATAAGGACTATCTTGTCTGTGGATCCTTCTTTCTCAGTATAAATCTGTGCGATATCTTGTGGTTTTTACTTTAGTGTGGAGCGTATGTGAAATGTCAGAGGATTCTTTTGGGTGCTCTCCTCAGAATGCTCACAGTTTTAATGTGTAACTGTTATTATGATGCGATAGAGAAGCTTAGTTGCAGGGAGGAGATGGAAAATATGTTTTTTTTAATGCAGCAGCGTACTAGCAGCGTTTTGAGATTGTAAAATGGGTTGTGATTTATTAATTTTTTTCTGTAGGGGATTCGTATGTGAAGAATGAATTCTTTTTTGCAATGAATGGGATAGCTTTAATATGACTATGCGGGGTGTATCATTTCATTCATATGATGATTCATTGTTTTGCGTGTCAGGATTGGGGGGATCTTTGGTTTTGTGGTATAGTTTTTTTTTCATGAATGTGCGTAAATTGTGGGGTATGAATTTTTTTATGATGATAATGGGGTTCTTTGAGAATGTATTCTATTCTAGTAATTAATATTTATTGCGTTATTGATTTATGATTATTTATTTTCCGAGAATAATTTATGCGTTGGCTCACTATGCAAATATTTTGCAAATTAATTAATTTTCTGACAGGCTTTTTTGTTGATTTCTGACGGTCACCTGTTTCCACGGTTTTTGATAAGCTGTTTCATTACCGTGTTTAGAGGGGTATGTGCATTTAACACGTTCGAGTATCATGGGTGCATATACATTCTTTTGGCCTTTGATGTTATTAGCGTAAATTGTGCAATTAAAAGAGATAGTGAATTGATGAGAGCTTTGAGCAACAGCAGCGTATTCTCACATCATGAATGCACAGAGCAGCAAGCACGCACATGAGTTCTCCTGCAACGCGATTGGCTGAGAGTCAGACTTACGATGTGATCACACCACCACAACAAAACAACAACACGTACGTTTCACTACTATTCTGAACATCCGACCAGTAACATTTAATCTTATCATCTGCACTCTACTAATTTTTGTTGATTTTTTCTGGAAGCTAAGCTAATTTTTCGGAGAAATATTTAATCTTTGGTTTAATTAAAATAGTTATTTTTGGGAAATTGAATTATTTGTGACGTCGGGGAACTAGAATTCTTCCCTCCACCGGATGAGCTGACCTGTAGTGTCCACTTGTCAGTTTCATCTCATCAGGACTCTGTACAACTTCTTGTGAGTTTATCTTGGAGCTCGTTGGGAAAAAATGAAGATTGAAGCGATGGACACGCTGACAGCTACAAACATGCTGTTCGACAATAGTCCAGTTGGGACTCATGGGTTCTCGACTGCTGGCGTTGTTGTTGGCGGTCAAGGGCAGTCGGGGATGAAGCAGGGGGCGGAACAGGGACTTGGGGTTCTTAGTGCTAACACCTCTTCCTCTACTGATGAGATGATGATGGATTTGTTTAATGGGAGTGATATCGATCTGCTGGAGGGTGAGTAGCACAATCACTTTTTAAACAATTTTAACTTTGAACGTGTAAAAATAAATGTAAATTCCCCATCAGACATTCTATCGATGGAGGACCTCTTCCCAAGCGGTACAGGAGTCGCGATCCCATCTCACATCATCCCACCAGCTCCAGCACCTAATCTAGCCTCCTCACCCCCAAACACCACAAACATGCTCTTCACACAAAACACATGGGAAATTGACAACATTAAGCCGACTCTACTCTCCCCAGAGAACACGAACGTGCCATCACCCCAACAGGATCTCCAGAACCAGCCGCAGAGCCCCCAGCAGCAGAAACCTCAACTGCAGCCAATCGTCATCCAGAACTCTCCACCTCAGCAGAAAACTGTGTCCACCACTACTAACCTTCAGCCTATAGCGCCTGCACCTCCTATCGTGACCACAGCTTCTGCTCCAATACTGGCATCAAACACAAACGCCACTTTCCAGAAAAACCTGTTCGTCAACGTGCAGCAGCAGGGTGGCACGCTGGGGAATAGGGGTGGGAACGTTGTGACGAGTACTGCTGCCACTCAGATTATCAATCCGTTTGCTAACGTGTTTATCAACCAGCATGGGACTGTTGTCGCTGCTGCTACTGGGGTGGATCAGCGTGGGAGTCAGCAAGGGACTCTTATTCCTACTGCTTTTGGGGGTGGACAGGGGGCGAATGCTAACGTTTTTCCTGTCATTCTTCCTCATCTGCTCACTGTGGTTGATGGGAATGGGAAGGTGCCTATCGAGAGGCTCAGTACTGCTAGCAGTGCTGCTACTCAAGAAGGTAATTAATACTTTTCGTATATGCAAATTAAAATTAATTTTACACGTGAATAATAAAATTAATAATAATATGTTGATTATCCAGCCTCCCACCACCAACCCCCAAAGCAATCAGGCTCCTCATCCTCAGCCCGCATAAAAAAGAAGCGCGGCTCCTCCTCATCAATCGACCCAACAGCAAACTTTTCCTCGACAAACAGACGTTCCAGCCACAACGCAATCGAGCGTCGCTACAGGTCCTCGATAAACGACAAGATCCTGGAGCTAAAGTCCCTCGTGATCTCGAGCAGCGACCCGAACGAGAAGGTGCACAAGGCGGCGATCCTGAGGAGTTCGATAGAGACGATCCGGTTCCTCCAGTCATCCAACCAGCGGTTAGAAAAAGAAAACAAGCTGTTGAGACAGAGAAAGTGCGGAGTGTGCGGTGCGGAGCAGCAGTTTGAGAACAATTCGACGAGCGAGAATCTCCGCGACTTGCTTATCAACTCACCGCCAATTTCAGACAGTGGTAGCAGTAGTCCAGGTAGTGAAGCGTCTGGTGGAAGTAGTCCGGTGAGGAGCCCTTCGGAGAGTATCGAGAAGCGGGTGAATTCGAACGGGAGCAGTTCTGCGGCTCCACTCGTGCTCTTTGCTGTCGCCTGCGGGCTGTTCCTCATAAACCCAGGGACGAACGAGACTGGTCAGCATATGCACACGGTGAGCAAGAGAGAGGTGCACGAGGAGTCGCACTACAACATGATCCAGCAGTACGTGCCCAGGATCACTGCGATGGTGCTCAACCTGATCGTGTTCCTGTTCCTGTACAAGGTACTCGGGCTGTTTGTTAACGATGATGACCACAGCAGGTCTGCTGATGAGCACGAGACTCTGGCTCAGAGTCCACCCCAGTCGTTCAAGACACTGCGGCTGTTTCACGAGTTCACTAGGACCGTCATGAACACGTACGCGAGGAACGAGAAGCTAGCGAACGCTTACCTGCTCGCTAGCAAGACAGCATCTGATTCAAAGATCCGCCAGTGGTTTGGTCTCAAGGTTATCCAGAACTCTCTGCACCCCGACTCCCAGGACACTCTGCTCTCTGGACTCATGCTCGTGAATTCGAAGATTATGGTCAAGTCTACACTTTCCAAGCTGAACAGGATGATTGAGAAGAGTGGGAGGACGGTCAAGTTGCATCCTCTCTTTGAGTTTGGGTGCACTCACGTGTACGCCAAGAACAATGGTCAGTTTGTGTACCCGAACGCTTTTACCACTGAGATACCCAACGGTCTGCTGGGGAATGTGATGCAGTGCGTGAAGCACGATTGCGTCACGAAAGGGATCACGAGGCTGCTGGTGAATGGGGACAGGAACACGAGCACCTGGTTCAAGAACTGCTTGAGGGCTGTCGTCAGCGAGGTGAGGAAGGACGGTGGGAAGAACGTGAGGGATCATGTGGCCGAGTGGTGGGCTTGTGTGCTCTGGGTGGAGGCGGAGTGGCTCGTTACTCGGGGGAACGGGAATAACGTGCATCTTGAGAAACTGTTCAGGGTGATTGACTCCATTTGGAAGAATCATGTTGGGAGGGAGAAGCGGTGCGTTGAGCAGCCTTTGTTTAAGGCTGTTTACTACTCGCATCGGGTTCGGAGGGAGATTATTACGGTTAGTTTTATTTTCATTTTTACAATTAAAAAGTATTTGTAACTGCAAATTGATAAACACGTATTTCTATCAATCAACAGGCATCTGTGAACCGAGTGTTGAGCAACTCCCAACTCCACAAACTCATCAACACTGCAAGCGAGGCGCTCAGGGAATCCATCAACCTGACTGAAAAGGAGCATACGCTTCAGCTCGTGTGGACACTGGTTGCCGAGTGGGTTCTTGAGACTAGGATCGAATTGTGGGAGGAGACTGGTATCGCTGATCCTGAATTTTGCTGTCAGTTCACTGCCGACTTGGATACTCTGAGGAGTTTATGCCATCATGTTCCGGTGAGTTGTGAATTTTAAAAAAATATGAAAATTCATAATAAAATGCATTCCGTCTCTAATTCTCTATTCTCCCCCACTACAGACCTCCCTCCCATCAGTGTACTTGTACGAGGCAGCGTTGCGGCTAATGTCTCGAGCCTCCCCAGGCCGTACTCAACAGCTCCTAGACGCGAGTCTCCGACCGCCCCGGTTATCAAACAAGCATGCGTTACTGTGCGTCAACTCTTCCAGCAGCTCGCAGGAGAATGCTTCCGAGATTTCGCAGAATGATCTGGAGTCTAGTGATGGCTCTTCCTCGAGCTCTTGTAAGAGTCGGGTGCGTGGGGGGAGTAATCTCGTGAGGGAGAAGAGGAAGGCTCTGGCCATGTACCTGAGGTGTAAGCATCTTCCTGGGTATGTCATTACGTGTCCGGGGGAGAAGGCGGGGATGCTCAGGGAAACTATTAAGCTGCTCGAGAAGTTTGGGGATCAGAGGAAGATTAACCAGTGTGTTGAGATGATTAAAGGAGTTGTTTAGGATTATTTTTCCGGTGTGTATAGCTTTAATCTATTGTTCTTGTGGAAATAAAAGTTGTTAAGATTGTAACCCGAATGTTCGCATAATATTTTATTCCCCCCATCATCATGATCATAAAATTCGCAAATAAAACATGCACATACGCAACTAGAATGTGTTGATGGCACAACAAACAAGATCCTCCAGAGAGCCCATCCCCCTCTGCTTCATTGATTATTTCCAACAACTTTATCCACCGTCGATTCACAAACAACATGTTACTTCCTACTACACAGGGGAGCTCGATGGGAAAAGATGAAAGAGAAAGTAGAACCACTACTACGTCTCTCTTTTTTTACGATGTTGTTTTTTTCGCGACTCGTGTTGGCATGCTTGGGAGAGAAAGCGGTGATGGGGAAAAATGGATTTTCGTTTTGAGCAAGTTTTCTTTATTTGCTGGAGGGGATTTTCTCTTTTTCTGGATGAATCGTGTGGGAGGTGGGTTAGTTTTTTTGCGGAGATTGGGGAAATGTATGTTGGGAGGAAGTTGGGAGATTTTGTACGTGGGTACTTTTATTCGGTTGTTGAAAGCGTATGAAATTATTATTTTTTTTTCAATGAGTTTTTTCTTCGTGATCCTCATGTGTCATGACCAGTGGGAGTCCCCGCATAATCGATCGTTTATATTTTTTTTTCAAAAAATATACCGTACGTGAATAAAAAATCGATAATTAACCGATCCACTATCAAGAGAGCATGTAATTTTTTTTCTCTGTGTGTATCCCTGAACAAAGAGAGGATACTTTCAGGTCATTTTCCTCCACTCACCCTCTCTCTCTCCAGTACATTAAACACCCATCATTCATACTCTCTGTGATATTTTTTTCATGATTTCATGCATTTTTTTTTCTGGAGGAAATAATGCTGGAAAAAGTGTACTTGTTACGATGATGGAGGAGAAAAAAGTCTTTTCGTGGGAGATATCGTCGTCGTGTGAGCACTTGTGTTGTAGTAAAAAATTGTTACTTCCCTCGCTCAATACTATATCGCTTTTCTTGTAGCTATAGGGGGGTGTGGGGGGTTCCACTTTTTTTAGGGGTGTATTTACTTTTTTTATTGGTATTTGGTAGTTTAAAATTGTCCATTTTATGAAGCGTGATCAATGATGAATGTGATTATATGCTAATTAAATTACGCACAATTAACCCAAAAAAGGGGAAAAGTAGTGCCTGAACAGGTCCCCACCGTCAAGTACACTCATCATCGCGAGAGAACAACCATTGAAACAAGATGCTCGTACGCGTTTGTTAATAAGTTACCACACAACACGATCCTTTTGCTGAAAAGTACAATTTTCCTACACAAGTAGTTTCCCTTAGATACAGAGAAGCAGAGAGAGAGAGAGAGAAGAAGAATATAAAAAAAACACCCAACTTCTTGTGTTCATTTTAGCAACAACGCAGCACGGTAACTATTTCAAATCTTATATATTCCTCAGTCGTGTGGGCATATATACTCTCTATAGGGTTTTATATTATCGGATTGTTCCTTTTTTGTATGTAAATATTTTTTTTTCTCTTGGGGGTTTTCGCTCTGTTCTACTCTTACGCTCTCTTCGTATTACGCTTTTTTCCTAGTAACACTTGTGTACACGGTTTTATAGCTTATTGAACTCATTTTTCTTCTCTACACGATTTAAAAGATTTTTTTAACTGAAAAATTTGTGCTACTTTAATTGGTGGAGGAGTATTATAGCTCGTTTGTTGGTGGAAGTTTAATTCGTTTTTGGAGGGTTTTTGCTGATTCGTCGCTGGATAAGCGTCTCTGGATTTTGTGGTTTTTATTGGATCTTTCGGTGACACGGTAAGATGGTTGTTTTTATGGAATTTTTTTAAAATTGTATTTTCGGTTTATTTACGATTGTGTTGGGTGGTTGGGGATTTATTTTGATTGATTGGTAGTTGTAGTGACGGAGTTTTTTGTTGGTTTGTTAGATTGAATTACGTGTTAGCATGAGTCATCAGTTAGGTAGTTGTGTAATTAGTGTTGCTGGAGGATATGGTCTTACTTTGTGGCACTGGAGAATGTGGGTGTCGTAGGTTTTTGTATTGTCAAGGTTGTGGAAGGATAAGGGGTTCATTGTCAGGTGTTTAATATAGCAGTGAAGCTTGTATCGGTTTTTGAAACGTACCGGTTTAGTGATAAGTTTTCTTGGGAGGTTTTGATACTGATTACTAATTATTGAAGTCCGTGGAGAAAGGATTTGCTAGGTTTGGGTGTTGGAACATACAAAGTTACGTTTAAAAGGACTTAAAATTATTGAATTGAAAACGAGGTATTTCAGTTGAGTAGTAGCAAGTCACTAGGTCAAGTGAGTTGTAGGCGTACAGGGTATTCGAATTAAAGTGGTAGTTTATGAAAAGTTAGAAATTACGATAGATGTTTTTAAATTGTTGAAAGCAAATATGATTCAAGTTCATTTTGGCAATTACATTTTCCTTATAAGCTTTTGTCTTGAGAATATAGGTTTTCAGTGCATAGCTCCCTCTTGGAGTTTGTAGTTCATTTATGAATACGTGCATACGAATGTAATGTTAATGTTTATGGAAATGAGACTGCAGAAGTGAAAGCAGATGCAAAATGGAAAACGCATGCAATGTAAAAGTAGCCATTAATTTATTAAGCACACATTAAGCACGTGTTTCATAGAGCTTTTAACGTGAATAGAAACTTACTACATATTTCTTATGAACCTGAAACGCCTCCAAAAATTGCATCACATGGAAGAATGGAATTGATTTCATCTGGAATTCATAGTTATCGAGATATGCATAATATCCATAAAGGTACTAAATAGTACACGTTTCAGCGTTGAACAAAACACCACATAAAATTCATGCAACGACCCACTACCCAAAACCCCATCAACACACAATTATAACATAACCCTTCAAATTACCATAAAAAAATTCCCAATCTCCCTCAAAAGAAAAAACTGCTGCGCACAACCTCTCCGCTAATTTGACACATTGACGTTACACAAGCATCAGAGTACATTCGCATGATAGAGAAGAGGTCTTTCCTTCCTCCGGAAATTCCACCGAGGTTGCTAGCAGAAAGGAAAAGGAGTGACGAGACGATGACATTCTCGCTGCTACTTTTTTTTTTGGCAAACGCTCGCTTCAAAAGTCAGAAGTCTCGTTTTTCTCAATGCAGTCGTATTCCCAATGTCCTGGGTGCTCCTCTCTATCTTTACTGTCTCTGGTTTAAGTTGTTTGTCATGTGACACCACACTACTACATGCTTTCCAATGTTCTCTTTTTTCAAACGAGTCTCTTCATCCTGCATCCTATTCAGTATTCATATTTCAGTATCTCGGGTTTACTCCTGCACACAAAGGTGCTAAAGGTTAACACGAGAATATTTTTATTGCTAGTTTTTTAAGTGCGTAAACGATTCTTTACGAGTACACGTATGCGCTCGTTTTTTTTAATGTGTAGAAACGCGATGATGATGCACTTTACGAGATTGTATTGGTGCTCATGCATGAATGAGATCATGATATTTAAAAAAACTGTCTGTGTATCCTCTGGGATGAGATCATGGGTTAGGCGGATGGTGATTAGGATCATTGGATGACGAACGGTGTGGTGTATGCTCTCTCTCTTGTTTTGCCAGATAGAGAGAGAAATTAGTTGGACAGTCGTAATTTTATTTACGAGTCTCTGGAATATTTTTTTATTTTAACGCTTTTATCTGCGCTTTTAAATGGTGTGGTTCTTCCGGTGATGGAATTCTACGTGACAATGACGATCCCACGCGTTTTTTACGTGTCGCTAATAAATCCACATAAGTGGGGCAATGAGAGACCACCTACGATCAATTTGCAAAATATTTAATTGAAAATCTGTTTCTCATCTCCTACTGCTAATTAGCTCGTACCTCGTAATTACTACGCCTGCTGCTGGTGATTATCATTTTTTGAGCATTCAATTTTCAATCTAGTTTCAACCGTAACGAGCTTCGTTCACACCAAAATGCATTCTGCAGTGAGCATGTATGTTTTTACCCGATTACGTGAGATTGATTCTCTCTTCATATCAGTCATATAAGCATACCACCACCACCCTCGTATTCGTATCCCATTTTCTTCGGTCATTCACAAGAAGCGCACAGGAGAGGAGCGTAGCAGAGAGAGAGAAAATTAATCCCTGTGATGAGGAGAAATATATGCATTTTATATGAGCACTATATATACACATTACGATGCACTCACCTTTTTTTTAGAGAGAGAGAGATTCCCTAATAAACCGTGAATACGATTTGGACAATCCTTTTTTATGAGTCTACAAGTATTTTTCGTGGTGTTCGATGAGTAATACGGCTCTTGCTCATGATCAGAGCATTTTCATAGTCATCATCATCATCAAACTACGAAAACTAGAGAGAGAGAAATTTTTCGACGTAGTAAAGTAGTTTTTTTTCCCTGTCGTTCGCTACTGCGTATGCTCGAATCGTACGCGTTCTCTCTGTAATGCGAGGTTTCAGTGTGTGGCAACTAACCCTTTTTCGCTTCTCCGCTCTTCTGCCTTTTTCCATTTCGAGGATAGGCGATAGTTGGGGAAAAAATCCATATACCCGACGAAACGGACGAGACGGAATGTATCGACGGGATTGTGTGTGGATACGGCAAGAATAGAGCTCCTTCTTCCTTTTTTTCTAAAGGGAAACGAAAGTACGCAGTTTTTTTTTCAGCGCTTTTGTATTGTTCGCTTTTTTGGTGTGGTTTTTACGTGGACGTGGATCGTGATAGCGGATGCTCGTATGCTTGTGTTCGTATCCTCGTTGTGTTGAGGCTGTTGGTTGTTGAGTGGATAGGGTATTGAAAAATGTATGTGTTTGTGTATCTGGGGGAAGTAAGACGCCATTTTTAACTTGTTCGGGTCTTTCAAGTTCCAAACCATCGTGTCGTGTTTTTTTGTATGTTCTCTACTCTAGTTTCTCTACACCTCTTTTACTCGTCTCTCTCTCTCTCTGCGTTTTTTTCTCTCCTGTTTGATCGAGGAAAATTAATAACTGTTTCAGTTTTAAATTGGTTTCGTATGAACGGCATTTACGTAAGTTTGTACTTTTGCTGGATAAATTATTTTTGTATTTATTTTTTTGAGTTTTTTGGAGGGGGGGTTGTTCACTTTTTTTGTGAGTGGTGGTGAATATTTTTGAGCGGTTTTGGGGGGTTTTATTTTGTGAATCGTTATTAGGGTTGTTTAGCTGTGCCGGGTTGATTGAACTGTGGAACTGGAGGTTATGTTTTTTTGGTTCTTCTGTTTGGTTAGGTGTGGTCAATTAGAGGGTTGCCGGGTGGTGGAGGTTAGGGTGTAATTTAAAATTTATAGGGGTGGTGGTTATTTTTGAAGGTTGAGAAAGGGGTTGGGTGTGTGTGTTTGTGAAGGGGGTTATTAGTTTTGGGGATGATGTGAGGGTACAAGGTCAATTTGTACTTTGGTGCTTTTGTTTTTCTGGTTGTTTTTTGAGGTGATCAGGTGATGTGTGGGGAGGGAGAAGTGCAGTAGTGATTGGGAATCATGTCATGGAAACAGAGAACCGTGTGTGTAATAATTGTTTGTGAATTTTTATTTATTTTTGTTGCAGCAGAACGTACAATAGCGCGTTGCTGGAGGTGAACTAGCTGCTTGGAAGTTGGAACCGTAGTAGTGCAAAGAGGAAAGGAGCACTGCTAGCCCCTTTTTAACTTATTTGAAATTTTTTCGGGAGGAGCGGAATTTCCGGTGTGCACAGTAACTTTTAAACAATGGCAGTAGACAAGGAAGAATTGGTCCAACGAGCCAAGTTGGCCGAACAAGCAGAGAGGTACGATGACATGGCAGCTGCGATGAAGAGCGTTACGGAGACCGGTGTCGAGTTGTCAAATGAGGAACGGAACCTTCTGTCTGTCGCGTACAAGAACGTCGTCGGGGCGAGGAGGTCCAGTTGGAGAGTTATCTCATCCATCGAACAAAAAACTGAAGGGTCAGAGCGGAAACAGCAGATGGCTCGGGAGTACAGAGAAAAGGTCGAAACCGAACTTAGGGAGATTTGTTATGAGGTTTTGGTGAGTTGTATTTTCTCTCGAACATTTACGAGCGTCTATTTGTTAGTTGGTAGTAGTTGATTGTTTTGTTTTGTTCGAAAATACTCAACTTCCGGAATATTATTATTGTGTGGTTGCAGAACCTACTGGACAAGTTCCTCATCCCTAAGGCTTCAAACGCCGAGTCGAAAGTATTTTACTTGAAGATGAAGGGTGACTACTACCGTTACCTCGCTGAAGTTGCCACCGGAGAGAATAGGAATAGTAAGTGGTTTCGTTTATGCGTTAGGTTATACTGCTGTTATTTGTTCAGCTTTCTTGTACAAAGATATATAAGGGTAATATACACCATTGATTACGCTAATTAAACGTGATTGTTCAGCGGTAGTTGAGGACAGTCAGAAAGCTTACCAAGAAGCATTTGAAATCAGTAAAAATAAAATGGCACCAACTCATCCAATCCGTCTGGGTCTTGCTCTCAACTTTTCCGTTTTCTACTATGAAATTCTTAATTCTCCTGAAAAGGCTTGTCAACTTGCCAAACAGGTAAACACACTTTGATAATGGGAGGAGGACTCCCTCCGCCAGAGTGTAGCTCCTGTTCTTTTGGTGACCATGCACAGTGAATCGGTACACACAAAAGCATCGTGATTTATGAGCTATAGGGGTTTTTTTTAAACGAAAACTACACTGCAATCACAGAGTACTCGTTATTAGGGATGTTGTTGTCATTTTTTTTAAGTGCATACTTGGTTGCGCCATATACTTAACGTCACGCTACTTGTCATTTTGAATTTTCTTATAGCCGTAGTAGAGGATAGTCAGAAAGCTTATCAAGAAGCATTCGACATAGCGAAATCAAAGATGCAACCAACCCATCCAATACGATTAGGCCTTGCTTTGAATTTCTCCGTTTTTTACTATGAAATTTTGTCCAGTCCCGACCGGGCTTGTCATCTTGCCAAGCAAGTAAGTTTTCGTCAGAGTGTGTGCACTTTTCATGTTCTAGCCGATCTAAGCATTCCGTCGCTTTCCACTAATAGTCTTGTGCCTCTTATGAGAAAGCATTTAACGAATTTGTATAAAAAAAAACGAACAATGTTTTTTGTAACTAATATTTTTTTTCTTCTTGTGTGCAATTAACTAACTGCAGTGTGTTTTTTTTGTGTGTGATTTGCGCTCATATCATCACGACAGCGAATACATTTTTTTTTTTTCAAAAACAAAAAAAAACTAACTACATGTTTATAACAAAGTGATGTATCCTGTGTGTGGTCATTGATCAAACAGTTGCTTCTCTCTGGGGTTACTTTATTCCTATATTTTTGTTCCCAACTTTTATCACCACGTGTAGTTGCTGACTTTTGCATTTGCTCATGTTATTTTTCTCTAGGCCTTCGATGAGGCGATAGCTGAGTTGGACACACTCAACGAGGACTCCTACAAAGACTCGACCCTCATCATGCAGGTAAGCACGTAGAATAGGAAATGATGCGCGCGACTAGACTAGTAGTATAGTTTTTGTAGTTGAGCTAGGTCAGGTTCGGTTAGAAGAGCTGTTTGTAAACTCTATTTGTGATTGTTGTAGCTCCTCCGCGACAACTTGACGCTTTGGACGAGCGACACCCAAAACGACGGTGAAGAGGCGACAGAGGGCGGTGATAACTAGTGTATTGATTAAAAATTGAAACAAAAACCGTATATTAATTTTCACAACACTACTACTAAACTACTTTACAACAACAGGAACAGGAAGAAAATTATTATTACTGAACAACAAACACAACCACCACCAGCAACCCATCATCTATTGTTATTATTATAATTAATACTATCACCAATTATTATTCTACGAGCAAAAAAAAAGTCTAACTACAATTTCATTATAATCCCAAAAAGGAAAAAAATTGTTAAGAAACTTAATCAAATTAAAAGCACTAACTTTAAAAAATGGAAAAAACTCGTAAAAAAGGGGAAATTTTTTGAGGTTTTATGTTTTTAATCACAAAATTATTATTGAAAACAAAAATTGGTATTTCAACAAAAAAAAGTTTGCTACTTGCTAATTGTAATTTTAAACATGTCACATGTTAAATCGATACCAAAATGGAAATCCATCAGAGTTTATATATACTTGTGTGTGTATAAAAGAAAATTTGGAGATGAAACAGTTTAATTGTCAAGTATAAAGAAAAATTTAATTATTACGATTGATTGTTGATGGAATGTGTAATGATGCTTAACAATTTATAAATGTATTACGTATTAATAATCAGAACTTTTTTCTGTGTACAAGCGAGGAAACAAATTTTATGTTGTTTGAAAAGAAATCAGATGTCTTTAAGCGTGGGAAAATGTGTAAAGAACAATTCGTTTTTTTCGTGTGTGTGATCATGTCGTAGGGGTTTTTATTAATTATTACGATTTTATGTTTAAACTGCTACTTCAGTTTTTACAGTGGAGGAACATATTTGTTATCGAACATCATTTGTAATATCGTGCTTACGTTATATAAACTATGCATAAAGGTTATTAAATGTCTGATTTTTCTCTTTTTTGATAAAAAAAAAGTTACGAGGGAACTTGATTGGAGAACATGCATTTCTTTTTTTTTCGTTGTAATTCGATAGTTACGTTTTTTTCGTGTCATTTTTTTAATTTTTGGAGTAAAGGAATTGTCTAGTTTTTTTCTTCTGAGAGACAAAAATTATTTGTAATTACGTATTGTATAATTTTTAAATCAAACCCGTAATACTTATTTAAACCGTGTAATTAATTATATATAATGCGAAAAGGAAACAAAAATTTATTAAATGAATGTGTAGTTTTTAAAACATACAATTTACTTACAGTCGTGTCTAATTGTGAATTAATAATTGGTGGTTATTACGTTTCTTCTCTTTTTTTGGAGGTTGGTTGTGTGTAGCTCTAATACGATGTATATTATACTGTTTTTTTGTAAAGGAGATCTTTAAATCACCCGACTTTTTTTTTCTTTGCGTTATTTTTTTTATTATTATTTTTCTCATTTGAGGAGGATTTTTGCATTTGGTTTGGTTGGAGTGGCGGTTTGGCTAGGGATGATGATGATGATGTGGTTTCGAAGGAACGTTCATTCGTGGAATTGATGGGGGTCTTTCTGAAGGGCTAGGCGAGTTGTTAGTCCATAACATAACGTACATGATGGTGCATACTATATGTGGTTTGGTCAAAATGCCATTGTTGCTTTGGTCAGGGTCATCATATTCGTAATTTCATGTCGTGGTAGGTAATGGGAGGAACATACCGTATTTTGTCGATTGCCAGTTTCAATTTGCCACTAATGCAAAGGGAAACTGCGAAAAGGAAGTTTTTGTGCTGTTTTGCGAGGTGAGGTTCTGGGTCATACATACCACAACCTTTGAGTACAGTTTTCGTTTAATTCACATTAAAGCTCAAGTCTCGGTTCTACGTTGAGAATTGCATAAATGATTGAGAGACGTGGTGGTGAAGGGTTTTATTCGCGGAGTATCCTGAGGGTAACGTTTAGGAGTAGCATTGCGAGATTAATTGGAGAATTCCAGAGCTGGAGGATGAGCATTCTGAGAATTTCCGTCGTGTGTAAAGACATGTCGATTGTCAAGAATAGTAGCGCTGACGCCCATCGGTCATGGGTACTTCATGCTATTTACGAAAGTTATGATATTGCGAATGCGAATGGTAATAGATCCAATTTAATTTATCTTGATTTCAATTGCTTTAACTTCCTTCCTGTTTTCAAACCTGCGATTTGTGTCACGTATATGGGGAATCGGCTACAAGAGTTTGGAGGTAAATTATTGCAAAAAGATCTGGCGAAAATCATTCAAGTTTCAAAGAGGTCATCCTTCTTAAAGTCTTTGCACCTGTTAATTTTGATTGTACTGGGGCAAAGTAGGAAATCATTTTCAAGCTTCCGCATTGGATTATGTTCGAAAATGAATGGTGGAAAGCATAAATACCACGCATTCATTCGGTCAAACTCAATTTAGAGTTTTGGTGAATGTTCCAAACAATACAGCAAGTGAAGCATGTCAGCATTTAATAGTCTCCAGTAAATATCTGATAAGGTCTGCATACGTCAATTTCAAGATTTTCAAGAGACATTTCCGCTTCCTCAACTTTTTCAAAATCTGTATGAATTTGCATTTACGTTCGAAAAAAATGTCGAAAAACTAATAATTCATCGTACACGCTTTTGAACTCAACTAGCGTATTTAGGTAAATGTTTCAAAAATTATAGCTGAATGGAAGTACATAAAGTGATTTATCAATTCGAAGCATTTAACAGTATCCAGCATTATCTGCTACGGTCCGCGTACATCAATCTCAACAGACTTTTCCGCTTCCTTTAGTATATCGAAATTTGTATAAAGTGCACGCATGATAACATTGATAACATGATATCAAAACATAAACGAGGAAGAGTGTAATACAATTTCCTCATTCATGTTTACCCACTTTAAAAACGCACGCCAGAAAAAATGCCGTGTACGATTCTGCAACAAAAAAACTTCAAACTGCCGTTCGTGCATGAAAACGTGCAAGCACGTTCAACAGCTTCCTTCAAAAATACTTAAATTCATTAAAACTATAAAATGATTGATATGCTCACCCACGTACGCAAAAAAAAATTAAACTCCCCACCAACTCAATAGCCAACCCAATTTTAAACATTAAATCCATACACATCCGTACACATTTATTTCTTAAAAACATTTTTACAAAAAACAAGTTTTGATGTTTTCTTCCCTCCAAAAAAAAAAAAAACAAGAACAAGAACGAAAAAAACAAAACTCAAAAAGACAAAAAAATTTTCCTCAAATATTTAATTATCATCCCAAAAGTTCTTAAAATATCAATATAATTTTGAAATTCTCGATATATAGTAATATGTTTTTCCATTTTTAAATATATATATATATAATCGTCATTAAATTGTATATATAGAGAGTCAAAATATTATGTGTTATATATATTTAAACTATTATAATTAATTAGGTTTCTCAGACAGTCTTTCAACAAAAAAATCATTTTTGTATGTTGTGTTCGTACAAACTATGATACTTCCGTTCAAATATATTCTCTTTGTTTTTCTTTTCCCAAAAAGTGTTCGAATTACAGTTTTTATTTACTTTTTACTTATTTTTGAAAAATACGATTTTTTTTTTGTAATTTGTAGAAAAAATTATATTCTCTTTCAACCTTTTTTCCTCTTTTTTTCAGAACTGAAAATATATATATGCGGGGGGTTGGTGGTGGTGTTTTTCTTTTTTGATACTCCAGTTTTTTTTTACTTAAAAGAGCAACGCAAATATGTAAAAACTATCGTTTATATAAAATTCATACACGACACGTGTACCTTTATGCTTTTGCATTGTGGACTCTTGTTGTGTGATCGATTTCGTGTGGGTGGGGGGTTACGTGGGGGGAGGAGGAAATTATATATTCTTTTTAACCGAACACAATGAACATTAAACGTGAGTTACACACGTAAAAAAACGAGAGAAAAAGAAAAAAAACTAACTTAACTATGAGGTACGCTATAAAGCTTAAAATTGTTTATACACTTATGTTTATATTTTGTAGGTTTCCTTTCTTTAGTATTTAGTAGTAGTAGTAGTAGTGTGTATGCTGCAGAAGAATATTCAATTTTTTGTTTACACGATGGTCCGTCAGTACGATTCAGTTATAATATCACTGTCAAGTAACGTGTTTTTAGGTTTCTCTTCACACCTCTCTCCTCTCTCTGTTTTTTGACACGACGCTTGTTTCCAGCGTCTCTGGACACGAGCGCTCTCTCGGGGTTTTAGTTAAAACGTGTGAGACCATTTTTTTCTTTTATTTTAAGAGTTTATGATGCTTCTCTCCTCGAGCGTGTGTGTGTTTAGATTGACACTTTCGTTTGGAGACCGGTGGATCCTCCTCCTCCAGGGGCATTCCCGCTGTTTCCCGTATTACCGCTATTGTTACTACTGCTAAACCCAAGTGCATCTAGATCAGGTACTCCAGAAGAAGTCGTGTTTGTGTTCCCCACCAGTTGACCTCCCGTTGAGGATGATACTACAACGAGGGGGGAGGAGACTGAGTGGGGGATGTTTAGGACGCTGTTCAGTTGCGCTCCTAATGTTCGCGCTCCCACGATTGCGCGGAGGCCCGGGCGGACGTCGATTGAGGAGGAGGGGATTGATCCGCCTGAGATTGAGTGGGATACTACCATTTGTTGGGGGAGCATTACTTGTTGCAGTTGTTGCTGCTGTTGTTGTTGTTGTTGGGGGCTTCCGGGGGTTGATTGGAGTAGCTGCTGCTGCTGGGCTATCGTCAGTTGGTTGAGTTGCTGTTGCTGGAGTAGGTGCAGCTGCTGGTTTGTCACTGTGATTTTTGGAACACGTTTATGAATTGATTGTTTAGTGATTTTGTTGGTGCATTTAAGAAACTCAACTTACCAACTTGCTGTTGAACACCAGGCGAGCCTGCCGTTCTAACTCGGTTGAACATGAACTGCTGCTGTTGTTGTTGCTGGAAATTCTGCTGCTGCTGCTGACGGATGAGCAGTTGCTGCTGCTATAAAATTAAATGTTGATTAGCAAAAAGTACTAACGCAGCGAATCTCAATCAAACAAATGCTCACTCACCAGATTAGCGTTGATCCCAGCTGGAGAATTGTTCCCTCCAACTCCAGCACTGACGACGGTAGCACCTAGTTGAGCATTGAGCATCGGATTGTTCTGCTGCTGAATGCTGATCCTGGCCTTCTGGTTTTGGTTCACCCACTGCTGATTGTTCATCACTATCCTTTGGTTCAGTTGATTTGACTGAGTTAACGATGTGATTGGATTGTATTGTTGCTGCTGCTGTTGCTGCTGCTGCTGAGCGTTGTTGTGCAGCTGGTGCTGCTGGATGCTCAGGCGGAGGAGTTGCTGCTGCTGCAGTTGTTGCAGTTGCTGGAATTTTTTCCGATTAAAAAAATATTATCTCATGGTTCTGAGTATGCTCATTTGGTAAATTTATAATTCTTACCTGCTGCTGATTACTCCCGAGATTGACGTTAGCCCCTCCGATGACGATCCCCCCTCCAGCACCAACGATCTGATTCTGTTGCGACTGCTGTGCCTGTTGTACTTGTTGCACGAGTAGGTTCCCGTTCCCACCCACGATGCTCCCCACTATCGTGTTCCCACCGGACAACTGCTGCTGCTGAGTCACCTGCTGCACCTGACCGAACACTGTCGCTGTCGCGGTAGCACCTCCGTTTGTCGTCAGCGTCACGTTAGGCGGGGGCACGTTCCCACCTAGGAGCGAGTCTAGATTCAGGTTCAATGTTGTCGCGTTCACGCCAGCGTTGCCGCTCCTGTTCTTCAGCTCCTGGAGCTGTTGGATTATCCCTGGCTGTTGGAGTAGCCTTTGCTGCTGTTGTTGTTGGAGGTGGTGGGGGTTGTGTTGCGACTGGGCTTGCTGGCGGAGGAGCATCTGCTGCTTCAGTAGTTGCTGCTGGTGGTTAGGAACGATTTGGTTTGGTGGGGCTCGGAAGCGGGCTATCGTTGATGTTGTTGTTGTTCTCTGGATGAGGAGTGGGGAGTTTATGCTTTGCGGTTGGGACTGTTGCTGGAGCATTAGCTGAGGGGTGGGGGTTGTTGGGGTGGTTGGCTGGGGGGATGGGGAGCCCTGCTGATTGTGGTAGGTTGTCGTACTGCTCGACTGTACGATCTGCTGGATTGTCTCGAATTGCATTAGCTCCTTTTGGATCGCGTCTATCTTTGCCATGTCGGATGGGGTGTGGGCGGATAGTGGGGTCGTTGGGGTTGATGGGGAGTTTAGGTTTGTGGAAGTTGACGGGTTGAGGGTGGCTGGGATGTCGGCGTTTGACTCGAGGAGTTTTAGGATGTTGCTAACGTCGTCTGTTGGGCATTTAAATTATTTGTATTTTAGATTTTGAATGAAATCACAGAAAAAAAAGTTGAAGGTGTTATTTTTAAACTTACCAGAGTAGAGATTGGATGACTGGCCAGCAGACTGCCCGAGTATCTGGTTCTGATTCCCAACGAGCAGCGTCGCCCCACCACCAGTAGTGTTGGACATTCCTTGAACCCCACCGCTAACCAGCGTACTCGTGTTCCCCAGATCCGAAGCACCCGACAACAGTTTCAAATCTTCAGGTACAATGTCAATTACTTGGTCTAGGATCTCGTCCAGTATCGCGTCCGAACTGTCGATAGTCGCGTTTGATTGTTGTGATGAGTTGTTTAGCATGATGCTGTTTGCGGATGTGGTGAGGAGTTGCTGCTGCTGCTGCATTGGTTGTGGGGAGTGGGGGATGTGTTGGGGGGATGGGGTGCTTCTTGCCGCTGACGCTGCGGCTGCGATTTGGGGCGATACGGGGGGTGGGTGGCCGAGAGAGGAGGGGGGTGGACCGCGAGTTTGTTGGGTCGTGTTATTGAGCAAATTGTTGAGGAGGTTGTTGCGGTTTTGGAACTGAGGTTGTTGCAGTTGTTGTTGTTGGGGGTTCTGCTGCTGCTGTTGTTGGGCTCTTATCTTGTTCATCTTTTCCTGTGGGGTGATTGATAGGTAGCCTGGGGGGACTATTGGGACTGATGCTGGGGGGTCGCTCGGTTTCTGGAGGAGACTCACCAGCCTTGGGTTTCGTTTACACAGGTCACCCTTCACTTGTGGGGGAGGGGGTG